>OY759219.1:1800000-2090000 GCA_963662175.1 Aradus depressus
TGTCTTGGAGGACTATCACAAAATTGATTTGTAGTCAAGGATTGTTTAAAATAATTTTTATTTAAATAATACTTTCTGTAATATATCATGAAACCAATGATATATATAATCTCATCTTAAATAAATTATTGTTACACAAAAAGAACATGTTAAATAGGTTTCGACAACACCCTTAATTAAAATGAAATATTTATAAGTTAGTTAAAACTTGTTTTTAATAGTTCAAAGATAAAGATCCTGTTAAATATTACAGTGTTTTTAAGAGTTTATGATTTTTTACAGAAACAAAAGGCCCGGAAAACTGACAGCCGTTCTGTGAGTTGGAGTCTACTGAAGTCGGAGAAAATAGCTCCCAACCTGCCTCAATAATGATACTGGGAGCACTCAACATCCAGGCGAACAACAGAAGTCAGAAACAGGAACATACAGAAAAAATGTAAAATGGCCAAAAATCTTCTTGACAAAGGGTAAAGGTACTCCGAAATCTCCAGGGAAACTTTAGAAAGAACTGTTTCACAGCAGTAACTGAAGAAACTCGCGGTTTTGAGGAATTTAATTCCTTTGGTAATTATAATACCAAAACGCTTATCACTTTGGCTTTACTGATGTTTATGAAACTGTTCGAACAAAAAGGGGTTACTTCTTCCCGGACCCGCTCCAAATAGCCGGCTCCAGGAGGGTCGTCGTTTCGGTATCGTCGGTGAATCACCGGCAATGTACTTCCCCACAACGCATTAATCAATTAAATTTTCGTTCAAAACCAGTCGACCGTTTGCGGTAATATTCAACAGTTGACTTACATAGGGGCTCCTAAATCCTCAAACTAAATTTTGATAAATTCATTAAATCTGCAGTTATTGGGGTTTTTGAGTTTAGCCCCCCCCCCCCCCCCCCCCCTCTCCCCTGAACCCCGCCTACCCTTCAGCCGATATCGCTAAAGTTTGACAGGTAATGTCCTCATTGGGTTCTGATGAGTATGAAATTTCACGTTGATACATTCATTACATCGGCAGTTATTGGAGTTTACGAGTTGAGCCCCCTCTGACCTCCCCCTTCCCTTCTATCGATTCCGCTGAAAATTGATATGTGTCGTCCTTAAGGGGTTTTGAATTCACATATGAAATTTTGTGTCGATACTTTCATTATAACGGCAGTTATTAGAGTTTTTGAGTTAAGCCTCTCCCCTAATCTCCCCCCCCCCCTCCCTATTTGCCGATGTGGCTTCAAATCGATATGTGTTATCCTTATCGGGTTTGGGTCAGACATATAAAATTTCGTTTCGATACATTTATTCTGTCGGCAGTTATTAGAGCTCTTATGTTAAGCCTCCCCCTCAATCCTTTCCTCCTCTTTGTTTGGTCTATTTGGCTGAAACACAATAGTTGTCGTCGTTAACGGCTTCTTCTGTTCCTTGTCGTTTTCTGTTTAGAAGCTAAGATACTAAAGTCTTCTGTTTTACCTCTTAACACATCCAGTTCTTTTTTTTCTTTTTGATTTAAGATTTTGTTGTTATTGTTTTATTCAACTTTTCTCCTATATATTTTTTTTTTTCTGTTATTATTTCTGTACAAGGACTGTCATTATTTTATTTTCTTATTATTCATGTGTGTAGTTATACTTTCATTATTTAAACGTTTTCCTGTTTGTAAATTGTAAAGACCAGCTCCAGCTATAAAATGTAAATTTTGTAAGCTCAATAAGTAAATATAATAATTAAAATTCATTTTTGTATTCTTAGATTTAAATACGACTTAGAATGATTTATTCCCTACTCTAAGCACTCTGAATACGGCTCACTAATTTACGGTTTGGCTAAAACAAAACTGAAACGTAATCAGGTTTTCCAGTCAGACACTCAGACTCATTACAAAATGCCCATCGTAAGCAATAGAACAGTCGACAAAAACCTCATGATTCACCAGACTTGCCACACAATCCTCCCAGGAGGCTGAAGAGGAGATGGAACAGTGACTTACTATAATCCCAAATTGCAACCCCCCACTTCTTGAAACAAAATCATAATACCCCCATTCATTGTTTTTATATTTCTACCTGAGGAGCTACCGCTGGGTGGTCTTCCTCTCTCACACCCCTCAAGACATCATCTTGATGGCTGGTTGTTGCGTCATGGCAACAGTTGCGACCAACTTTTATAAAACAAAAGAAAAAGACATATAATATCGGTTGATGTATATACGTACGATGAATATAAACCATGTCTGTATAACGGTGTTATTTACAACATCTGGATGAGCTATCTGGATGTACAAATGAATTGGAAGAATAGCCTGTTAGTGGGAAGGTTTGTAATAATAATTTTAAAAATGTATGGTAAGAATTTGTGCGAAAAAAATTAATAAAGAAGTGTAAAAGAAGAAAAGAAACGTGATGGAGAGATGCCTTGCCGCAGTTGCCCTGGAGTCCAAAGAAGATGAAGCGGGTTGTCCAAGAACAGTGCGTTGGGTGGAAGAGGATTGTTGTCACATCGTGGGGTCGGCGCACAGCCCTGTCAGTGAATCTGCGTTAGATATGCCAATCTAACAAACTTAAATGATCAGGTACTGTTCAACTTATTCCTGAAGATGGCGTAAGCCGAAACTGGTACTTTATTTGTGGAAATGGACAGCAATGTCCAAGTGTTAAACAAGTTTCTTGTTTTTTTTTTCTTTTTGACCAAGTGTACAATCATTATCAACGTGTTGAATGTTATACTAAAATATATATTTTTTTAATATTCATAAAAAAATATTTCGGGACACTTTCACGTCCCTTTTTCTGATCACTATGAACGTAGGTTTTGTGTTGGAAAAAATCAACATTTCAACATGCCAGAGATGTTTTAAGAAACACAAAAAAATGCCATCACCGTTTTGCGCGGAATTCCTTGAGTACTTAAATCTATCTCTACCCGCAGTGTTCTGACAATTTTTTAGAAAAAGTAAATATTACCTTTGTTAGCACGCGACCTTCTGAAGAGATGTTATAAAGACCCCCTACCCTACGTAACTAAACCTAAGTAGGCAACATTTAGGACTCCACTCCCACAGTAGTGTCGGACTCATCTTCATCATAGCGACGAAAGAGTGCACTAACCTCGTATTTGAAGCCCGTTATTACTTTGAGCACAGTAAAATAGTAATGAAGGAAATATATAAAATCAAGATTTTCTTAATGACCCAGGGACAGGAGAGCACAAAGGAATCATTCAAATAAATAACATTATTTTTTTAAAAATTGAAACCATTTCGGCACTTTTATTTATTTATAATTCTTGACATTAGACAATCAAATAAAAGTACAAAAACAAAAAAATTAAATAAAATAGAAAATAAAGAAAAAAATAAAAATATTTTTAAACAATTTTTTTTTTTGTTTACAATAAAATTTACTTACAAAGATATAAAAGTGAAAAATGTACACAGTGAAAGACAGGTGGGTAGAGAGTGTGTTGGGGTCCAGTACTAACAATACCTAAGACGCCTACTAAATAAAATAAAGAAATAATATTTAAAATAATAAAGAAAAAGAAAATAAAATAATAAAAACCTTAACTATTAAATTGATTGATTTAAAGAAAACAAAAATAAATATAATAAATACATAAACAGATGGCTTATAGAGTTTTTATTATAAATAAGCTGTAAAAAACATAGATTTACAATACAGGAATTTATAAATGCATATTTTTATGGAGGAGTTTTTGTATTTAAAAAAAAACTTCATCAAAATATTTGTTTTCTTCATTTTAATTAATGTTATATCAATAGAAACTTTAACCTGAGCCGAAACATCAATCACAAATTTATTTAGGCCATTTGTTTTTCTTTTTGTGCTTTATTTCTGTATGAATACGTTTATATAAAATGGGTCATTCCCTGTCAACTTGGCCACCTTGACAAAAACCATTTCGAACATTGTTGGCTGAACACATCTACGGTAGGTCACCTCTACCTCAACTGTAGATCGAAATATAGTGAGAGGAATCTTAGAATTGTAGCAAAAATATAATAATATTCTCCAGAATCAATGAATACTTTCTAAAACTTAAATATAATTTCAAGAATTTAATTTAACGCACTTTGAGACAGTTACGAATTATATTTATATTTGAATAAACTAATCATTAGTTTATTATATAGTTTTATCTGTCAATTAAAATTAAAATAAAAACAGCATTTTTGACTGAAGATCGCATAAAAATTCATTCGATTGTTACACTCGAATGACCAAGTACAAATATCATTTTGGGTGGCTTATATTTTTTAAGTAGTGATCTTTCAATGATATAATTGTGAACAAAAAAAGAATGTAGCTATTTTCATATTCATCAACTTTCCAGCCAAATTGGCCGAAGAGGGAAAGAGTTTAGAGGGAGAGTTGAAACTTAATAATACCAGTTGGGTCGACAAACTGCTGGTGGTTTTACAACCACTTTTTTTTCTGTCAAGGTGACCAATTTGACACTGAATGTGTACTAAGGTTGGACAGTGTTGGTAGCAGCTTAAATACAACAACCACATAACAATCTCTTATAACACTACGGAAACCTCACCTCTAGTCCTCAAGATGCACTGACTAGGGGTAAAAAATACAATATATTTTTATATAATATATAATAATATACAAAATACAAAAAAAAAAAGAGAAAGCATAGAAAAAAAATGCTTTCCTTTTTGAGATCATCAGAGGAATTTACTCGACAATTGGAGCAAAATCACAGAGTGCTTTGATGTGCGTGATCCGTACACTGTTTCAAAAAATAAAAAGTTTGAACTAAAAAGAAGATAAACACCTTCTTTTTATTTTTCTCTTTTTTTTTTTTTCAATTGGCTCTAACTTTGATCTCCAAAATTGTATTTTTTTTTTGAAGTCCAAAATTATTTAGAGCGAAAACAAAAACCAAAAATAAAATACAGAGCATGGTATGACGTCCCACAGCATGGTATGACGCCTCACAGCATGCTTCTGCAGAGTAAATATTACAGAATATAGAAAACCCTTACTGAAATAAAGGTACAAAAGCCTTTTTATATACAAGCACACAACACATGGCTTAATTCTTTATAATCTGCCTCAAAATATATTATATATGTATATTTTAATATATACTAGTAATATGAACTATAATATATAAAACAAATACTGACTAAAAATATAACTATATAAACTATTCAATTTATTATATTTATTTACAACCAATCCATTGTTAATCAGACCAGGGCACAACTGTACGGCATGAATAGGGAATCAGAAACCATATGAATAATTATCAAAAAAATAACTGTAAAACATACAACAAAAATATATATATAATAAATAGCAAAACCTCAGTTAAATAATACAAACGTGAGGGTCGTAGCACAGAGATAGCGTGTTTACCTACTGTGCTCAAGATCGTAGGTTCAAACATTAAATGTTTCATTCAAGTCCTTATAAATTTCATTCCGTAGTTACAAAATAAACTGAGGTTCTACTAAATATTGTAAACAAAATCCAAAAATGATTATTGAGATAATTCAGAATAAAAGTATTTCATATTAGAATGAAAACAAACATAAAATAAACCAGGTATTTTATAATTCTTTAAAATTTTAAAACATTGTGAACTATGTACATTGGTAGAAAGACATTTTTAATTTTTTTTTTTTTTTGTTTCAGTTTTTCCTTTAATCAGTTGAGAAAAATGTAACAAAATGTCTGACTACCATTCTAGAGATCATTTGAAAACCGACAAGAGCTTCTTGGGGAAGAAGTCTCTAAAAATTAAAAGAAAGGTCAATTTATAAAGAAACAAAACATAGTACCTACATACATTTGACAAATTTGACAAAAATATACATATTTGGAGTTTATACAGTTATGTAAACCTTGGTTCTTCAACATTTAAAACAAAAATAAACATTTAAAATTAAAATAAACTTTAAATCTATACTAGCTACTAGCATTTTTGAGATCATGACGATTGTTTAAGCCATCTTTGGAACACGTTTCATTCATTATACAAATCAAAAAAAAAAAATTAAATAAAATTTACATTTTTTTCTTCTTATTATTATTTTCTTTCATTTATACTGTATAATAAAAAATAAAATGATTCAAAAGTCAAACTAGGGGAGACTACAAGATGAACCGTTGGAGGGTTAAAGTGAAGCTCGGTGTCTGGAGAGTATCCTCCAGCCGACGATGAGGATGACGGTGGTCCAGATGGTTCCAGAGAGGGATGCTGGAACGAGGAGGGAGAAGAGACTGGAAGCCTTCATCTCGTGGCGGCGTCGCTTGGCAACTCCATCTCGACCAACCTGCACAGTAGAAAGTGATCATAAGTTAACTGGACGGTAGAGGGGCTACACTGGGTGGTGTTTTGATGGTGACAGAGATGGTGTTTAACGTCAAATTCATAAAATTTGGAGTTACGCAATATGCACAGCGACGATATGTTATAAACATTGAAAAATGTCTACAAAAACCAATTAAACGCCTGCGTTCTCCTTTGACCAACATCCTGCCCATCCTCCTTGTTCAGTAGGCATGTTTTGTTTAAACTCTGTAAAGTAAAAGGCTGATTCATAAATCACCCGGAGGGCTGACTGACACAAAGAGAACAAAAAGGAACAGTGGAACTACAGAAGAACTGTCTGGTGGTATTGTTGTCAAGCGTTGAAAGGCTAAAAACACCGAGTGGCCACATTTAATTTGTAGGTTGTCAGTGAGGGTGGGGTCCGGGTTCCATGCCACTTGTCCTCCCCCCCCCCTCTCTCTCTGGACATATTGGTCCCTCTGACATACTGACAGTTCCTTTCAAAGTCGCTCTAATGAAGTGTGCACCCTGCACCCCTCACCCCTGGGTTACCTCCAGTTCACCCCCCGATCACTAAACGGACATTATTTTTTACTTAGTTACATTGTACTGGGGAAGTTATATAATTCAATATTGAATTTTCACAGGAATTTCATGTAATATGTCATTATGTGGACCCAGAATCCTATTCATTTTCAGCCAAAGGGAATTGGAGGAGGCCCATCTCAAAAACCCTGATAACTATCGATATAATGAATAGTATCGATACATTAAGTAAGGCACCTACTGAGGTTAGACAAAGGAATAGAAGGGTTTAGAGGGAGAGCGGAAACCTAATTTATTACACATAATTCGAGTTGAGGAAGTGCCAGTGATTCTCCTATTTTGTTTCAACTGCGGATAGAAGAAATAGTACTAACTATCGCTGTTTTTGTTTTTTTCCGAAAAGAACAGTAGTTCCCAAATTTTGAATTTCATTCAAAAGTTTACAGTAGATATATAAAAAAAAAATAGGTACATCTAAAGATGAAAAGGATGAACAGCTGGGAAGGCAGTAGCCTGACTGATGGTCAAGAATTATATCTTCTATGAGGAAATATACACTTTCGTCGGTTCGGGCGATGACAAGTTCTTATTTATGTTCTTTGAATTCTGTAGAGCCCTCCCCCCCTCCTCTGATCCATAACCCTTTAGCTGATTCGGCTGAAAAATGATAGATGTTCTCCTTATGGGCTTTCTGGATACAAATATACAATTTTTTGTCGATATATTCAATCAATGGAGAGTTGTCGTGGTGTTCACATGGACAGTCCTTTTTTTTTTTCATTTATATTATCAGGGGGTCGGAAAACATGAAATTAAGTATACAATATATTTATCACAGATCTATAATTCTCCCATTAATTTTTTGGTTTTTATATCTTAGTAATTATAGAATCAGTAACTAACATTTTTTTTATAAATTTAAATTTATAAAAATATGTAACGTATAAATGTTACAAAGGTTCTACAATAAAAATAATTCGATTGATTTGAGAAAAATTGTTAACATAAATAAGAACAAAAGAATTATAGATTAGTTGACTTTTTGTATTTGTTTAATATAACCTGTAATTTATTAATTGTATGAACATTTGTTTTGGGAGGCATTGAGGTATCCTACATTAGAATGTGGTTAATGTCTAACAGAGTGACGAAACTACGCTCTGGTAGTAGGCAATATGACCTTGTAGTTGAAGCCCGGGCGTGAGTCATCATAACTAACTATAATTGCTAGATTATAAAATCCAAAATATAAATTGGAGAAGAACTGTGCAGTATTTCCTTATACAAATCAAAAATGAAATTAAGATAGGAACTCGAATTTCTGGCCGATCACTAACTTGGTACAACTGGAGATGTTAAAAAGCCCCAAAAAATCGGCATACATTTCTCATGACTACCAATTTAATGTGTTTACCACAAACTTGACAAATTCGACAATATTTAGATAATCTGTCTGCAAATAGTACATAGATTAGATGTCTAGGTGAAATCTAGGAAGGACATTTGATACAAAATTTAATAATCAATGAGTCATACCTTGACGAAAGCAAAAATATTTACCTAATTGTAACAATTCTTTCAAAGATTGATTTTGATAATATTTTTATAAAAATACCACTGAGTCATCAACATACTTAAAAACAACAATAATAAAGACCTATTTGATAATTATTGTGGTTGCGATAAACATTGGCCCGTCAGCACAGATATCAGTGTTGTTTTGTTGTACAAACTGCGCAACATGTCATGCAAATTTGTACTTCCTACAGGGCAATGACCAATACAATTCTAAGTCGGCTGTTCCTTTTTTATTTGTTTACATCCCAGCTACATAAAGTATAGGGGAAGTTATGTAATCGGTCAACAATTCAATGCTCAGCTTCCAATCATGTTTTCCGATCCCCTGATTTCACTGAAAAAAAAAAAAAAAATCCTAATAACTGCTTAATAAATAAATCCTAATAAATTTATTATGAGGATTCAGAGGCCCCTATTGATTTTTATCAAATAATTCATGCTGGGGAAGTTTCAGTGATCGGACGATTTCGGAACACCTTAAACTTCTTACAAGCCACGACGACTCTATGGAAAAGTTCCGTGTAACTCTGATCTGCTTATATTAATTATTTTTTGAGCGTATCACTAACTATATGAAGATATGATAGGTATCCGACATCTGAATAACATAGGACCATGTGAGTCAGACCGTGAGAGGTGGGTCGTCCCTTCCACAAACCTGTCACTGTCACTTAAATATAAATGGTAAAACAAAGCTCAGTCCATGATTCCTTCCCCAGTTCCAATTCTTTGTAATCAACTATGTTTCCGCTCTCCCTTTAAATCCTTCTCCTCCTCGACTGATTTGGCTGAAAAGTAATCGATACGTCCTTAAAGGGTTCTCGATACCATAGAAAATTTCGTGAGGATATATACATATAACAGAAATTTATTTCCCGTATAAATAAAAGACATTGTCTTCCCACTGTTTTATATACACATATGTGACATTTATTTATTTTTATTATTTAGGCGGGGAAGTAGAAAGCCAAGAAGTATTGTCCTTAATTATAGCTATAAATAAAACTATTAAAGTCACCTTGGGGCCTATATGTGAAAATACGTCATAGGAAATGATTTCCGTTTTTCTCTATCTAATCTAGGAGTGAAGGACGCCCTCGGAAAACTCTCAAATTACCCTTATTCATTAAAAATGGTGCAGAATGTCCTTAAGATGGCGCAAATTACGTACGTATTTAATAATACTATATCGTCGCAGTGCTTCCGTAAATAACAATTTTATGAATTTGAGACTAAAACACCATTAGGCCTCTCGTTAAGAACTATTCATAACTTAATTAAAAAATATCATTACTCGCTCATAATTTAAATAGAATCTTGCAAAAATCCACAATTAAATAATCTTGAGCATACCGTCCTTCGGATGGGACATTAAGTGATGGTCCCGAGCCTGTGCGATGTCAGATACTCGTTAAAGACCCCTACCCCAGGTGAATAAACCTAGGTAGAGAAAATTTAGGACTCCCAAAGTAAAGTCCACTAGAGTCGAAAGAGCACTCTGGGAGTTAGCGATATGACGTTGTAGTTAAAGCCCGGCATGAGTCATAACAACTAACTGGCTAAAATAATTTGAGCTCGCAAAATGTCTAAATCCTGCAATGGAGCTAATTGCTAAATTTAAGGCAAAAACCCCTATTTTCTAGTGTTTACATATGTACATTAATAATTTAATACTTACAGAAAAATCATAAATAAGCCACATGTAATGGAATCATTAAAATGAAAGAAATGCAACACCATGAACAAAGGAATTAGTCACAAAGAAGTTGGCAAGTTGGAGCTAGAGGCGACACAGCTGCTATCTAGTGAGACCAACTGGAACTACGTCCACTACAAAGAAATCAATGAAAATATCATTTTTGTTTCCTGGCAAATCCGAAGGATAGAAAGAAGCTTTGTCACTCTTTGTAATAGTCAAAAATCTGTTGGTTTTGGATTTCAAAATTTTCATCACAACTTTGCGTTTCATGTCAAAACAAACACTGTTTAGTTGCGTGTTTCTCTGCTTGTAAATCCTTGTCAAGAACCACTGAACTGTTTCACGATGGTTCCATTTACATTTCTGCAAATCGGGTGATAGTTAAGGGTAGTTAAGGGTAGTTAAGGGTAGTTAAGGGTAGTTAAGGGTAGTTAAGTTGCAATAATTGCTGAACAGCTAATTTTTATGTCGAAAGGATAAATTTGAAATAGCAAAAAATAGTCGTTCAAATCCCTCCCCCCTTATAAGTTATATTAGAAATAAGACTACAATAAAATTAAAAAATAATATTGTAAGAATATCTTTTACGAAATAAGCCATCTATTTAAGTCACATAATTTAAAAAAAAAAAAAAAAAAAAACTTATAGTACGGTGTATGAAATTATTTTTTTCTATTAACGAATAGACGAGGAAGATAATTGTAGTGATGTTTCAAGTGTGTAGGTTATAATGAGATCTGATATTTACCAATCTCTGAGGTAGACTTTCTTATATACGGATAATATACTTCAAACTGCATAATAAAAGCATCGCAGAGCATTTAGTTCATATCGAGATATTTCTTCGGCTATTTATTTTAAAAACATATCACATATCAATTTCAGCCAAATAGAATATATCGAGCACAATTTTGCTTCCTCGCTTATCCAAAAGATCCTTTCTGAGAGCAACAATTTGTGTTTCAGCTCAAAACAAACACTTTTTTAGAGACATGCCTATCTCTCCCAGAAATCCACGCGTCTAATTCGAATTTGTATGAAACTTGGTAAATAAGTTCGGTTAGATTGTAGATGATTCCATTTACAATTGTTCAAAATAATTAAGTGTAGCTAACCTAAAACGATTTTCATTTAAAACATAAAATTGTATTATAAAATTTATAATGATAAAAACGTTGCGCTCAAAAAACAACAGACAGATAATAGAAAAAATCAGCTGAACAATAATTAAATTAAAGGTAGGGTTACAAGCAACGAAGTTTTGTGCAGACATGGCAGAACTTTACTGTTATTTAGGAGAGATCCAGTGTACCTGCCGAAGACACAGAGGCAGGAAGTGAACCAAAACGCCCATTTCAAGATACAAACAAAACAAACCAACTGCTTCTTATTCAATCTCTCAATTCAAAATTATTTAAATAAAGTAAGGATGAACCGTTCAGTGGGTGAGCTCTCTACACGAGGTTAAAGCTTCCTAAAGGAGAATTCGGAACACATTACAAGCTTTATTTTCATTTTCACGGAACTGAGCTTGACGTTTACCATTTGGGCCCATTAGAATTATCCATTTCAGAATTGATGAGGAGGTACTCACTTGGGTGGATTTGATGTCTTCAGCGATCTGTCGAAGCTCTATGCCCACATTGAGCCAACTGGGGCCAGAGCCTACCGACTGCTGCTGAGAGGTGCCCATCGACGACAAATGCTGCTCCAGACGGAAACTGGCCTCCCGACGCAGGGAGCCCTCTAGCAGGAGAGCCTCCACCAACGTCTTCTCCTGCCTCCGCCGGCGCCGGGGACGGGAAGGGGGGAGAGGTGGCTTCCTGCTGGTGACAAGTGCGGGTGACTGGGCCGCTGTTCCTGCTCCTGATGCTGATGATGACGGTACGATGTCTGGTAGATGGTTACACTGGTGATGATGGTGACACAGATGCGGACGCTGGGCTTGGGCTGGCGGTGGCCGCGGAAGTCGACCACCCATCTCCCGTCGCCCCTGCTCTGCTACAACTAAACAAAACAGAAACACAATTGATTAATATAGGTTAACGTTAAAAAGGGACTTACTAAAGTCAAATCCTGATATAAGTGTGGGTTTATCAGGTAAATAATGTTATCGAGACAATGTTAACCTAAATGAAAAAGTCGAAGGTAAATCATAAGTAATGTACATCCCCAGTGCGAATTATTCACCTGTTTTCGCTCTCCCTCTGAAACCAATTTACCGATTTGGTTGAAAATGTATAGATGTTGTACTTGGGGACTTCTGAATCCACTAAATGTTGTGTTGTTCCATTCATTACACAGACAGTTATTAGGGTTTTTGAGTTGGGCCCCCCTCAACTGCTCTGGAAGAAAGTAGGTAAATAGAGTTATTGTGCTATTTGATTTAGCATTAAATTATTTACAAAAAAAAAACCGTTTCGAAACAAATATAAGAGAAAAAAAATATTTCTCAAAACGGCACAACTAGGCTATTATTCTAAACAAATTTTTACAACTACATAAACACATCACATGGAAATGTCATGTATATACTTTCAGTTTTTTAGAATATAAATCTGATATAACAAAAGTTGATAAATCTAATGATAGAATGTCACTTTTAGTTTCATTCATTTATAACGGAACCTTCAAAAAAATCAAATTGAAACATTCTCCAGAGAGAAAGATTAAAAAAAATAATAAGAATCTGCTCAAAAACTCGGAGAAGAAAACCAGTGGCGTGCGAAAAGAATAGTCGATAAACTGGGAAATTAGTAGCTACTTGAGAACTTTCTAAATTTGAGATAATCTATATTAATAAAGCTGAAACGGGGTTTGTTTGTATGTTTGTTCCAGCATCACGCCCAAACCGCTGGACGGATCTTCTTGAAACTTCACATGTAGCATTCTTTTGAGCCCGATTGAATAATAGGCTATGTGGCGTCTCAAAATTGTGAACGGAAGGGGGGGTTGTAAGGGGGGCCTAAGTATATAAATAGTGCTAACACATTAACTAATGGTCGAATTGTCATGAAATTTCACACGTAGTCTTTTTAAAAGCCAAACAGGAAAAAAAGGTGTGTGGCGTCCCAAAGTTTTGAACGGGAGGGGGGGTTGTGGGGGGGCCTAAGTATAAATATAGAGCTAACTCATTAACTAATGGGCGAATTGTCATGAAATTTTACAGGTAGTCTTTTTAAAAGCCAAACAGGAAAAAAAGGTGTGTGGCGTCCCAAAGTTTTGAACGGGAGGGGGGGTTGTGGGGGGGCCTAAGTATAAATATAGAGCTAATTCTTTAACGGTTGGTCGAATTGTCATGAAATTTCACACGTAGTCTTTTTAAAAGCCAAACAGGAAAAAAAGGTGTGTGGCGTCCCAAAGTTTTGAACGGGAGGGGGGGTTGTGGGGGGGCCTAAGTATAAATATAGAGCTAACTCATTAACTAATGGGCGAATCGTCATGAAATTTCACATGTAGTATTTTTAAAAGCCAAATAGGAAAAAAAGGTGTGTGGCGTCCCAAAGTTTTGAACGGGAGGGGGGGTTGTGGGGGGGCCTAAGTATAAATATAGAGCTAACTCATTAACTAATGGGCGAATCGTCATGAAATTTCACGTAGTATTTTTAAAAGCCAAATAGGAAAATAAGGTGTGTGGCGTCCCAAAGTTTTGAACGGGAGGGGGGGTTGTGGGGGGGCCTAAGTATAAACATAGAGCTAATTCTTTAACGGTTGGTCGGATTGTCACGAAATTTCACATGGAGTATTCCTGAAGGCCAAATAGAAAAATAAGGTGTGTGGCGTCCCAAAGTTTTGATCGGGAGGGGGGGTTGTAAGGGGGGCCTAAGTATATAAATAGTGCTAACATAATAACTAATGGTCGAATTGTCATGAAATTTCACACGTAGTCTTTTTAAAAGCCAAACAGGAAAAAAAGGTGTGTGGCGTCCCAAAGTTTTGAACGGGAGGGGGGGTTGTGGGGGGGCCTAAGTATAAATATAGAGCTAACTCATTAACTAATGAGCGAATCGTCATGAAATTTCACATGTAGTATTTTTAAAATCCAAATACGAAAAAAAGGTGTGTGGCGTCCCAAAGTTTTGAACGGGAGGGGGGGGGGTTGTGGGGGGGCCTAAGTATAAATATAGAGCTAACTCATTAACTAATGGGCGAATCGTCATGAAATTTCACGTAGTATTTTTAAAAGCCAAATAGGAAAATAAGGTGTGTGGCGTCCCAAAGTTTTGATCGGGAGGGGGGGTTGTAAGGGGGGCCTAAGTATATAAATAGTGCTAACATAATAACTAATGGTCGAATTGTCATGAAATTTCACACGTAGTCTTTTTAAAAGCCAAACAGGAAAAAAAGGTGTGTGGCGTCCCAAAGTTTTGAACGGGAGGGGGGGTTGTGGGGGGGCCTAAGTATAAATATAGAGCTAACTCATTAACTAATGGGCGAATCGTCATGAAATTTCACGTAGTATTTTTAAAAGCCAAATAGGAAAAAAAGGTGTGTGGCGTCCCAAAGTTTTGAACGGGAGGGGGGGTTGTGGGGGGGCCTAAGTATAAATATAGAGCTAGCTCATTAACGGTTGATCGAATTGTCACAAAGTTTCACATGTAGTATTCCTGAAGACCAAATAAAAAAATAGGCGGTGTAACGGCTCAAAATTTTGTACGGGAGGGGGGGTAGTGGCGGGGGGACCTAAGTATAAATATGGCGGTAGCTCAATAACGGTTGGTCGTATTGTCATGGAATTTCACATGTAGTATTCTTAAAAGCCAAATAGAAATATAGGGTGTATATGTCACAAAATTTTGAACGGGAGGGTGGGTTGATGGGGGCCTAAGTATAAGTATAGTGATAAGTCATTAACGGATGATCGGATTGTCACGAAATTTCACATGTAGTATTCCTGGAGGCCAAATAGAAAAATAGGCGGTGTGACGGATCAAAATTGTTTACGGGAGGGGGGGTTGTGGCGGGGGGGCCTAAGTATAAATATAGTGCTAGCTCATTAACGGTTGGTCGTATTGTCATGGAATTTCACATGTAGTATTATTAAAAGCCAAATAGAAATATAGAGTGTATATGTCACAAAATTTTGAACGGGAGGGTGGGTTGATGGGGGCCTAAGTATAAGTATTGTGATAAGTCATTAACGGATGATCGGATTGTCACGAAATTTCACATGAAGTATTCATAAAGGCCAAATAGAAAAATAGGGTGTGTGACGTCAAAAAATTGTGAACGGGAGGGGGGTTATGGGGGTAGGCCTAAATTTGAAGATAGTGATAGGTCGCTAACGGATGATCGGATTGTCACGAAATTTCACATGTAGTATTCTTGATGGTCAAATAAAAAAATACACTATGTGACATTTTAAAAATTTGGGAGGGGGGGGGGGGCTAAGCATAAAAATAATGCTGAATCATTGAAGGGTAATCGGATTGTCATGAATTTCACATGTAGTAGTAGTAACTATGTATTCGCTGTGGGGTTCACTGTTGCAAGACATTTACTAGCTGTGATGCCCAGCGTTCCTAATATCGTACTAGCTGTGGGGTCCGCTGTTGCAAGGCACTTACTAGCTGTAGTGCTCAGCCCCAGCGTTCCTAACTATGTACTGGCTGTGGGGTTCGCTGTTGCAAGGCACCTACAAGACATTTACTAGCTGTGATGCCCAGCGTTCCTAATTACGTACTAGCTGTGGGGTCTGCTGTTGCAAGGCGCTAGCAGTGTGGCCCAGCGTATTTAACTACGTAGGTACTAGCTGTGGGGTCCGCAGTTGCAAGGCACCTACTACCTCAAGGTCGTGGGTTCGTAGCCCGACCGAGGCCCTTAGTTTATTTTATCTGGGAGGTAAAATAAACTTAAGCACGCCGTCCTTCGGATGGGACGTTAAGCGATGGTCCCGAGCCTGTACGATGTCAGGTACTCGTTAAAGACCCCTACCCTAGATGAATAAAAAATTTAGGGTAGGCAAAATTTAGGACTCCCACAGTAGAGTCGGGCTCATGTCCACCAGAGTGACAAAAGAGCGCTCTGGTAGTAGGCGATATGACCTCGTAGTTAAAGCCCGGGCATGAGTCATAAAACCTAACCTAACCTACTACCTGTAGGGCCCAGCGTTCCTAAAAACGTACTAGCTGTGGGGTCCGTCGTTGCAAAAGCATACTAGCTGTGATGCTCAGCGTTTCTAACTACGTACTAGCTGTGGGGTCCGCTGTTGCAAGGCACTTACTAGCTGTGATGCCCAGCGTTCCTAACTTCGTACTAGCTGTGGGGTCCGCTCTTGCGAGGCACATACTAGCTGCGGTCAATAGCGTTCTTAAGTACGCACTGGCTAGGATGTCCAGCGATGCTAAGTATTCACTATCTGTGGTTTCCGCCGTTGAAAGACGCATACTAGCTGTGATGCCCAGGGGTCCTAAAAACTTACTAGCTGGGGTGTTTGACGTTGAAGGACTATAAGCCTTATTCCGTATGAATAATTGAAAATTATAACATCATGAATGTACTGTTGAAGAATTTAAAAGACTTATAGGAGATAATAGTAGAAAAGTCAAAGTTCCCCGGGCAACGCCGGGTATTACTGCTATAAATTAAATTAAGAAGTGGGTTGATAGTCTCTTGCATTACTTTGAACATTAATGTTATAAGGACATTTACCTCAAGGTTAGTTGAAGAGCGGAAATGGTTTATTTTCCTATTGTTTTAAATTTAACTTCTAATCTATTGTCAATTATTTATTTAAACTTATTCTTCTGATATCGGCTGATTTAGATCCATCAATAAGATACTATACACAGTTCACTACATTTTTCAAAATACAATATTCTAATAACAGAAAAATATTCTAAAATCAGTCAACTCCAGTTTGTAGTTCCAGCGTCAATTTTCCGCGAAGATGTCCTCTGACAACATACTCCAACTAGACATGTAAGTCTTTCAAAGATAATTTTGTGAGTCATATTTTGTCCACAAGAAGTGAAGACTTATTCTAGTTATAAAATAACGAAAGTTTGCCAGATCTAAGTGAAAAACCTTGAAATCTATCTGAAATATCGAAGTATATCGGGAAAAAAAGTGTACACCTGTGGAAGGTTTCCCGAAAATATGGAAGATCTAAGAGAACTTTATTTTCAAACGTAGAGTACGTTTTACAGTTCAAACATTTATATTTGATGTAACAAAAATTGGTTAATGTTTTTCAGATTTGAAAATATTCACAGGACACTGCCACAATTCTTTTGCGGGTCAGATTGAACGGTTGGTTCTTTGTGACCTGAAGAGGTGTCCCAAAATACTGTCAAATCTGAACACATCTCTGAAAGGAAATATTTGGAAAATAATTAACCAATAATCCATCCCAGAGATGGCTAAAAACAGAGTAACGAACATTTCACACGTAACATCGTTAGAAGCCTGTTCAAAGATAGGCCTTTTCAACAACACGAAACATTATGTTACTACTAGCGCTCTAACTGTTCATCGGATTTTCCTGAAATTTCATGAAAACACTGAAATAGCACCCTCAAAGCCAGTATTCTACACATTGAGGCATCAAAACCTTAATCTATATATTTCTTCATTAATTACATCTTCTCTGAGTTAACTAATGTTTATAAATACATTATTATGTACATATATTAAACTCTGAAGAAGACTTTAAATTTTTTCAAACTTCAGGAATATTTGTAAATAATTTAAAACAGTTTATCCTTGTCCTGGGAAGCCCAATAAAATCTATCATTGTCATTGTTTATTATCTTCTACATGTAAACTAAATGTTGTAATTTGATATCTGTGGTACTGGATGGTTCATGGTTGGTCAGTGAACGGAATGTGGGAGGTACATTCATTATCCTATCTGATAACTGGACAAGGTAAACATATAAATCTACTGTATAATAATTATTTACATAAATGTCAAATTGTAATAAACCTGATTTCCCACAATAACAATTTTTAAAAAATATTCACATGAAAATGAACAATGAATGCAAAAATGGAATTAATAATAACTATTGACAATTTAGTACCACTTTTAGTACCATTAAGAAAAAAAAAAAAAACCCTAGAAAATAATTCAGTTTTCGCTGGCCCCGTAACACAAGCCGGAGGACTTGGGGATTTATGAAACCTTCGTATAAATAAACCTTCGTGTCAATATGTGCAGTTGTTAGTGTTTTTCAGTTGATTCCTCTCCTTTGATCACACCGTGATGTAATTTATGAACGGCACCGCAAATTTGCTGGCGATGTGTGGGGAGGGAGGTTTGGCTAGACGGCATCTAGCGGCAGTTCGCTAGACCCTACGTTGCTGTTCCTCTAGAACAGGTGGTTGCCCAGACAGACTCACTACGCCACTACCTCCCCCCCTCTATTGTGCACCCCCCCCCCCCCCTGACCTTTCAATAGGATAGATAGTTTTTGCTCTCCCAGCCTACAACAGGTGCCCACTAGCAGATACAGTAAACAAACCCCCCTCTCTCAGGCCAGGTAGTGAGTGGTTAGTGTTTTTTTGTCGAGGGGGGATCTCCCCCTACGCCCCCCCCCCCCCTCATGTCACCCCACAAATCCCAACTGTTCCCCACCGATCATGCTCCGAGCCCCTTTGCTCTGATAACAGGGACCTGCCCTGAACAAAAAAAAAAAAAAGACCTCAGTATGTTTGGTTTTATTTTACAACTTTCAAGATACTTCGGAAGCTAAAGCCAAAAGCTACCAAGCTCGTAGTCTACTCAACTTGGCACCGAAGAGCACATCCTATCAACCAAAAAAGGACCGTCCACGAATTACGTACCGCGTCGAAGGGTGATCTTTAAAAGTGTTACAAAACGCAATCCAACTATAAGTTTTCATAATAATTATTTCATTCGTAATTTTGTCAACTTTATATAAAAAAAACTCTAAAGTTTATATTATAACATGTTTTACTATAATCATTATGTTTTTCATGTTACGTTACGTTACATTACGGAGAGTACGAACGAAAGTAGGCACAGCGCTCGTTTATAGTTCACAATGCACCACACGTTACTAGTAGCAGCTCATGTTCTCCTGGGTCGGAACCCAAACACTGAGTATTGCAACTCCCATTTTGTATTCAGCAAGTATGACTTGTTTTGGTATTGGTGAGCTCATTTCGACAAAAATACAAAAAACAGTTTAACAGAAGAATGGTTTTTCTATGAGGACCTGGGGACTCAGCTAGGAGATTATAGACTAGTAGACAAAACTGCAACTACGCATGTTGCACAGTAATGGATGCAGCTCGGAGCTCCGGGCATGCAGTCCAGGTGCAGCATTGGCCTTCAAGAACGCGGAAGTGCAACAAGAGCTGACGTAACCTCAGATCAGCTGAGAGCGGCCTTGGACGTACAACAACCAGCACACTTGGAGAGTAAACAATAGGAGGCAGAGTGTTAAGCGTGCTGCATCAAACCTGCAATCTTGTGGCCAACATTGACAGTAACAATCAGGACTGGCAATTACGCCATCTCGGAATCTTTTGGCTGTTTTAATTATAAAAATCGTGGGATTAGAAAATGTAATCCCTTTTTGTATTTGTCAAAAACTTATTTTCGGTGAAATTTGTGTTTTTGTTAACACGATAACTACCGATAGAATGATTATAACGACATGATATTTTATAAATGTATCCAGAACTTAAGGAGGACAACTTACTGATTTTCAGCAAACCGGCCGAAGGGGAAGGGCGGGCTAATGGGAGGGGGGGGGGGGGGGCTTAACAAAAAAACAACTCAATAAACCCCGAGGTAATGAATGTATCGACATGATATTTTGTAAAAGGATTCTGAGGTCTTTAAGACATCGATTTATTTTCGATAAAATCGGTAAATTGGTTTCTAAGGGAGAGTGAACTGAGAATAATAAATATTAATAAATAAATATTATGTAAAAATATTCAAATTTTGAAAAAGTTATGGTAGCATTAAAGGCAGCCATCCTAAAATGAAAATTTACAAAAGTATAAGAATACACAATTTTCACCAAGAATAAACGAAAAATATAAATTAACAGTTTTTGAATGATTAAATCATAAAATCACACCATTACATGAAACCTCAGGAAAATTGGACAGGAATTAATAAATATTAAAGCTCTTAAAAATGAGAATACATTAACTCATATTAACAATATGAAATATAATAATAACGTTTGAAAAATTATTATCAAGGAGAGAAATTATATTTTAAAATATTGTCTCATCAAGCAAGAAAATATTGAACTTCCATTTCTTCTTAATGAAAAATATATATTTTATGGAGACTCATTTCCATATACATATGTACTTATATGCGCAACACCTTAATCAGGCAAAAAATCTTTCTTATAAGGAACATTTAATTGAAATCCATATTAATAATTTTAGTTAATAATAATATCATTTTATTTTTCCAGTTACGTTTCGCGTTCTGATCTAAAAAAAAATCCAGCTCAGAATATGTAATAAGAAAGTAAAATCGCAAAAAATTTCAAAATTGACATTTTCAAAAATTCTAAAAAAATAAGATAGATAAATGTAGAAGGTTACAGCAAAAGAGAATTAAAATTATAGAAACACTTTGTACGAAAAAACAATTTTTGAAAGACACTAAAACTCAAAAAAGGTAACTTTAAATTTTTTCGAAAATCACGGATTCTACAGAAGATTCTTGGCAGGAATCATTTAAAATTGTCTATTAAAATAATTTTATGTTTTTAAGAAGCATTTTTTTATACTCTTATGAAATAATATGACTAACGAATAGAAGCAAATTTGTCTTGCGATGGCTGGTTTTAAAATCGATTTATCTTTTTTTTTAAATGAAAAGAATCACTGTTTAAATTCACTTTAGAAAAAATGGTCCAAATGTTTTTTTTATTTGATCAGAAATTTTACATAAAAGCCTTAGAGACAAACGTTTCAATTTCTGTCTGTCTCGTATGTTTGAGCTTGGGGTGGAAATGGCTGAGCGCATATTTACGAAATTTGCACGGCCCTTCAAGGAGCGCCCAATTTAGAATATAAGATATGTGGCATCTCAACATTTTGAACGAGAGGCGATGTTGCGGGAACCGAAACTCAAAATAAGTGCCAGAGCTCTTCTAAAAAGGATTTAATTGAAATTTGACAAGTAGCACCTTAATAAGCCTGATTACAGTCCTCACATCTCCTTGAAATTACTAACAGGGCAACCAACCGTCCAATATTTAAATAAATTTTAAAAATACAAATCAAAATATAATAACTGGGTTGTACAAACAAACTTTCACTAAATGTGATGTTTTGTGTTGTGATATCTATAAATAGATAGTGATAATGGTGATGTTGTGAAACCGGTCGGGATTGTGTTGTTGTTGTTTGACAACACAAAGTGATGGAGGGGGGGTGGTGAGGAGAGACAGTTAGGTTGTGAACAGAGTTGAACAACCGCTGAAGCAACAGGTCCTGTAACAACGCCTTCCTACACTCACTGCACTACAGTTCCTACACTCGAACACTAACCCACACCTCATCCAGATAGCCCAATAACAAAATGAATAATAAAAACACTAATTTCAACCCCTGCCTTGTAATAAAAAAAAAAATTATAATATTAATATCTTATTACATCATCAGCGTTGGGAAACACAGTGTAATCGTCAAAAAAATCAAAATCGAGTTCTCAACTAAATTTCAAATTTTAACGACACAGAAGCGATTGAAGCAATGAACTTAGGTCTGATAAAATTTTTAGTAAATTTTCTCTGATACCGCTAATATTAAATTATTTTTTTCGAGGCCGCCCGGTTTGCGGTATACAGATTTTTTTAATTGACAACTCGAAACTCATATTTCTTAAACGTTTGACCTCATTTATGCGAAAATTAGAACTATCAAAAAATAATCATTATTACACTTTAACCATCAAAAAATCCTCAAATTTGAGACAGAATCAATATGGACACAGTTATAGCGCTTCAAAGAATGTACAATAAATTGGAAATAGTTGAAAGTAATGTTCAAATTGTAACCCATAGCAACGATTTTTGTTTATTTGTATTCAAGAAAATAAACTTCAATCGCGTAAGGGATTTATTCAGATTTCGAATTTAGTTGAAAATTGTCTAAATGTTTTATGAGAATATAACTCAACTGAAAGCGAGATTTATTTTAAAAAATAAAATAAAAAAAGTATGGACATAATGATAATGACAGTACTGTAATACGCTGTGTAACGCCTAATTCAATTGTGTACTAAGTTGAAAATGCATATATGTTAGACAAATTATCTATTATCATATTACAATTAAACGAAATATAATAATGGTTCTAATACCAAGCCCTGCGAAACGCCTAATTAGATCCTGTTTAATTTTTTTTAAATATACTGAATGTGAGATGTTGACGAATATATTTCTTTAATTTAAGGGATATAGCTAGAATGAAAAGTAGCTTGTAATAAATATTTTTATAGAATTGACTATGAAATTTTAATCCGAAAAAAAAATAATAAAAACAAATCAAGAAAGCATTAAGTAAGAAAAATTATCCGAAATTAGAAAAAAACATTAGTAAAAAGAAAAGAAAAGTAGGTAAAAAGACAGTGATAAGGACAGAATAAGGTCAAGGGCAGTGAAATGTGACGTGGAGCGTGAAGCTTGACCCTACGGTAACTGTTTCTGGAGTAGTACACTCCAACTTACCACTATCCCAAGTCCCTTCTATATACAATTTACAAAAAATATTTATTTACTTTTTTTTGTATATTTAATTATTATTATTTTACAGCGATTTAATATACATTGTCCCGAGTAAAATAAATAATCAAAGCCGACAAGTTAGTTTGACGTGATTGGATGGTAGATATTTTCTTTTAGTATGGTATGATGTTTTGCTGGAAGAAAATGTTGCGCAAAAGGAAACAAGAGTCAAGATAAAAGAAGTAAAATAAAAAATAATAGTTAAGCGGCGCGATTTTAACATGTGAAATATGTTTAAAAATGTTGTAAGTACAATATGAGGAGAAATTATATAAATGAAAAATTAGGACTAACCTCTTTCGGTGATTGGTCGACGAAGTAAAATCTGACGTAAAACCTCGTATAAATCTGACAGAAGCTGATCAAGGCGGCGGTAATTATCTTCAGTCTCCTGATCGGAGGGTAAATAGAAAGGGACGGCCATGTGAGCCACTGGTGACACTGACTACGACCTCACGACACACTGACTATACGACACTGTGGAGGGGGGAGGGGAGCGTTACTAAGACACACACTTGCTGTGTTGCCTAGATGAAGGCTAGAGCCGGTCTGACCAGTCTCAGGTCGGCTTCTGTCCTACCCACCACCCCCCACCCCACCCAACATCAGCCCTCTCCCCTCCACCAAGACAACAGGTCACGTGACACTCGAGCTCGTCCAATCAGTGCATCTCCCGCCCTGGGGCGGCAACCTCTCCCCTCCCCGTCACTTCAGACCTAATCTCCCTCTTTATAGGTCTCTCTTCTCAAACCTCTTCTTCTACCTCCACTTTTTTTTCTATCGTTTTTTTTTTTCGTTTTTTCTCTCTTTTCCATGAGACAACACATGCACAAAAAAATAGATTATTAAATAAATAAAACATAAAGCACAACCTTTGTTATTCTTTTTTCCCTTCTTTATCTGTCCCATGATCCCCTTTTATTGAAAAAAATAAATAAATAAATTTCCATTTTTTTGTTTTCGAAAATTCTGAGCAAGTATAGTAGCAAAAATATGAGAAGCATTGCACAAAATTATCAGAGCTCCAGTTTTTGGATAATATGCACTCGCTCTGCTCAAAGACCTTCACTTTCAAGCCGATTTAGCTGAAAATTATTAAGGAAGGGAGGAACGGATGATAATATACGGAAACTTCAGGCAATCAATGAACTAGGCTGGGTCTTCGCCCCATGGACCACTAACCTCGCTGAGGGCAAAAAAAATTATATATAGGTACATATTATATCATATTGAAAGAAAGTCGGTGAATCACCGGCAAAGTACTTCTCCAAAACGAATTAATCAATTTTTTTTTTTGCTCCCCCTCCAAAACCAGTCGACCGTTTGCGCTAATATTCAATAGTTGACTTACATAGGGCTCTAAAAACCTCATACTAAATTTTGTGTCCATAAATTCATTACATGTAGTTTATAGGGCTTTTTAATTGACTCCCTTCCCTTCGGCCAGTATCGCTGAAATTTAACAGGTTATTTCCTCATAGGGTTTTGACTTCAAATAAATATACAGACAGACATAAATTATATAGGTATATAATTTAAACAAATTATACATAATATGTATATTAATTATATATTATATAATTAATAGGGTTTAGGTCATACATATAAACATTCGTGGCTGATACTTTCATTCTATCGACAGTTATTAAAGTTATTGTGTCCCCCTTCCTTTCGGTCAATTTGGCTGAAAAGCAATAGTTGTTAGAGGTTCTGGATTCACATATAAAATTTCGTGTCGAGATAAATTCATTTTATCGAGAGTTATCGTGTTCACAGGCAGACATATTTTTTTATTATATTTGAAATCTGGATGTTGGAATACAACGTTGAAAACTCCGGATCAAATTTTTGACTGATTACATAAGTTTCCTTCGTATGGCTGGGGAAGTACAACTCATGTGATGGGCGTACAGACCTCCCCCCGCCACTATTGTATCTATGAATATATAAAATAATAAGATACAACAGATAAAGGAGGGGGGGGGGGGGGTGTAAGAAGTTCAAGGACGGAAGGTCGTTGGCTCGCTCCGAGTGGAGCCAATCCGATCTACCATTTAACGGACCTCTGTCAGGAGTCTAGCGCAATATACGGCAACCTTCCATAGGATAGTCCGATTTCAGAGTACTGACGAGAGTCAAGTACTGACTATTTACTACCCCAGTACTCCAATTAATCAACTAAGTTTCTGCTCTCTCTCTGTGATTCACAGACTTTTAGTTTTTTTTCATTTTTGGAATCAGAGGGTCGGAAAACATAAATTTTGTTCAAATTCAACATCAAATTCTGTCCGATTACATAACTTCCTTCATACTTTTTACAGATGGAAAAGTAAAACAAAGCGCATTAGTGAATATTTAGGAAGTGCAGTAAACTGATTCGTCTAAAATGTACACATGTAGTGTGCGTGCTGGCTTACTGACTTCAAAATCGCGGGTTCGCGCTCCGGCCGAGGCCCTTACGTTTTTTATCTGGGAGGTGAATAAACCTTGAGCATGCAGTCCTTCGAAATGGGACGTTAAGCGATGGTCTCGAACTTGTACGATGTTAGGCACTCGTTAAAGACCCCTTATCCCAAGTGACTAAAAATGAGAGTCCTCTGGTAGTAGGCGATATAACCTTGTAGTTAAAGCCCGGGCATGAGTCACAATAACTAACTCTAAGATGTACTTCAAAATTTCTGAGGGGGGGGGGGGCGAATTGAAAAGAACGCCTCAGAAGGATACTATCAGGGACCGTTCCTCGGGCTCCCGTGTCCTAGTTGCTAGATCTGACTAGACAAGGTCGATCCATACCACAACCGAGCTAGATAACTGCTATGTCGTTAACTAGAACAATCTTGTTTTCTTCAACTTCTGTCTTTATCACACAGACATAGTAGCTTCTCTATTTTAGACTTCAAGGACATACATACGAGTACGACCTTCAAAGACATACATTAAATCATCCAATGAAGGGGCTTTCATGTCATCGATTTTTTGCTAATTTCATTTTTTTTGCCTTAGAATAGACAGAAAGAAATAATACTTGAGATCCGTTTAATAAAAGTGACAACTTTTGAGGTTGTAATTTTTAAATATGACGAAAATGCTTCTTCAATTTAAGCAATAAATCGGTCAATGTATGTACTTCCCCCGCTCGAGGTCCCTTCGAGATTTTGAATCCACAAAGAAAATTTCATGTCACACATATTTTTTTTTTATTTCGGATTTTTGAAAACAAGAAACTTCTTGAAATATTATAAGTAATTTTAATTAAATGTTTTTGTATTAAACATACAAACTTGTTCAATAAAGACCGACATCTGTATGGTCCAGCATACCTTCCGCTATGCACAAACCTATAGGTCCTGGTACTTCGTTTGTTCAATAAAGACCGACATCTGTATGGTCCAGCATACATTCCGCTATGCACAAACCTATAGGTCCTGGTACTTCGTTTGTTCAATAAAGACCAACATCTGTATGGTCCAGCATACATTCCGCTATGCACAAACCTATAGGTCCTGGTACTTCGTTTGTTCAATAAAGACCGACATCTGTATGGTCCAGCATACATTCCGCTATGCACAAACCTATAGGTCCTGGTACTTCGTTTGTTCAATAAAGACCGACATATGTATGGTCCAGCATACATTCCGCTATGCACAAACCTATAGGTCCTGGTACTTCGTTTGTTCAATAAAGACCGACATCTGTATGGTCCAGCATACATTCCGCTATGCACAAACCTATAGGTCCTGGTACTTCGTTTGTTCAATAAAGACCAACATCTGTATGGTCCAGCATACATTCCGCTATGCACAAACCTATAGGTCCTGGTACTTCGTTTGTTCAATAAAGACCAACATCTGTATGGTCCAGCATACATTCCGCTATGCACAAACCTATAGGTCCTGGTACTTCGTTTGTTCAATAAAGACCGACATCTGTATGGTCCAGCATACATTCCGCTATGCACAAACTTATAGGTCCTGGTACTTCGTTTGTTCAATAAAGACCGACATCTGTATGGTCCAGCATACATTCCGCTATGCACAAACCTATAGGTCCTGGTACTTCGTTTGTTCAATAAAGACCGACATCTGTATGGTCCAGCATACATTCCGCTATGCACAAACCTATAGGTCCTGGTACTTCGTTTGTTCAATAAAGACCGACATCTGTATGGTCCAGCATACATTCCGCTATGCACAAACCTATAGGTCCTGGTACTTCGTTTGTTCAATAAAGACCGACATCTGTATGGTCCAGCATACATTCCGCTATGCACAAACCTATAGGTCCTGGTACTTCGTTTGTTCAATAAAGACCGACATCTGTATGGTCCAGCATACATTCCGCTATGCACAAACCTATAGGTCCTGGTACTTCGTTTGTTCAATAAAGACCGACATCTGTATGGTCCAGCATACATTCCGCTATGCACAAACCTATAGGTCCTGGTACTTCGTTTGTTCAATAAAGACCAACATCTGTATGGTCCAGCATACATTCCGCTATGCACAAACCTATAGGTCCTGGTACTTCGTTTGTTCAATAAAGACCAACATCTGTATGGTCCAGCATACATTCCGCTATGCACAAACCTATAGGTCCTGGTACTTCGTTTGTTCAATAAAGACCAACATCTGTATGGTCCAGCATACATTCCGCTATGCACAAACCTATAGGTCCTGGTACTTCGTTTGTTCAATAAAGACCAACATCTGTATGGTCCAGCATACATTCCGCTATGCACAAACTTATAGGTCCTGGTACTTCGTTTGTTCAATAAAATACGGATATAGGTACATATATATATTTCTGATGTAGAAAGATTTAGAAATGTTTCCAAAAGTGAATCTAACAGGGAAACTTGAATTTGTGTTTATGTACGATGCATATTAGCCATGTCTCTAATAATGGTGTTATATCTAGTTATTTACGACATCCATGGCACCGGGAGGGAGTTCTATCTACGAAATAAAACTCATTCCCGGACGGGATTCGAACCCGCAAACCATGGTGAGACCATGCGACCAAAGCCCTATGCTCTAGTGACGTCACCCTATTACTTTTATCTTTGATTATTCATTTACAAAAAAATTTTTTTTTTTGTATTTATTTTTCTCAAGCCACAACTGTGCAAAAAATGCACAACCAGCGGCTGGACTGACATATGCTAAACGAATATAATACAAATAAAACAAAATAATAAAAAAAATAATAATGAAAATAAATAAGACATGAAAGGCTTGAGAAAGGAAAAACAGCCAGCGGTGAACCCTCATGACATCACTTCATACCAGATCTCTATGTCAAACTCTCTTTAATTTTCTTGGGGGATTGTGGGGTAAATTTGTATCTAAGATTTTGCGAACTTCCGGATTGGTGTGTAAGTAAATTTTGGTGTAGAAACGTTGGTATAAATGTTTAATGGTTGTGTCTATGGATGTGATGTTCAAGTCGCGGTGTAAAGTCTTGTTGCTAACGTATGGTGGGCATTGCGTGATCAGTTGGAGAGTCTTGGATTGAAATATCTGTATTCTTTTGATGTTCGAAGTCTTGGCTGTACCATATATTTGTAAGCCATAGGTCCAGAGAGGTCGGAGAAGATAGGTATAACAATTTAGTCTTTGTCGAGTAGATAATTTAGAACGTCTATTCAAAATACTGTACAATAGTCTAAGTCGCCGGTCTAGTGTGAGGGTTCCAAGTCAGCCTTCTATCGAGGGTTAATCCTAAATATTTTACGGAAGAGGTATGAGGTAATGGCTGGTTTTCAATGAATACTGGGTGGCAGTCACCACGGCGGAGAGCGAATGTTACGTGTTGACATTTACAAAAAATGAATTTTGAATAAATAAATGAATATTATTAAAACAATAATTTAATAATAAATATATATTTAGAGAGGTTTTGTGTTCAGTTTTTACGTCATGAGTACAGTTTCACGCCGTCCACGATACCTATTGCCTATTATTGCGCACAACACATATCCAGCAATTCTTTTTCTTATTTCCTAAAACTTGTATCAGTTTTCCCTGGTAGTATTGAGGGAATAATTTGAGAAGCCTTATTTTCTTGAAGAACATTTTCGATTTGAACAGTTTTTGACTTATACATAGAAAGTATATACAAAATATAGGTAAATTGTCAGGGACATCCAACTTGTGGGTGAGAGAGCGCTCTGGTAGTAGGCGATATGACCTCATAGTTAAAGCCCGGGCATGAGTCATAATTCCTAACAGTGAAACATCTGTTTGTTGCTTGGATTTAAAATGAACTTCAAACATCTGGGAAGTCTGCAAGTGTTAACTTGATCCAAAACATTCTTTTGTATGAATAACTTATAATAAAATAACGTAAGAAATCCAGAAAACTACTTTTAAACATAAATGACTTGCAATATATTATTGAAAATGTAAACAAATAAATTGATCAATACTCAGTTTAGCTGAAAAGAAACAACATTACATACATTTTAAAAAGTTAATTGACAAACAAATAATAAAAACTATCTCAAATAAACACAGAAAATAACTAACTATTTACATGTTAACTTACTAACTGGACTCGGAACACTAATTCAATGCATAGAACAACTTCTCCTAACCCGGGCTTTATAGACTTTACAAAGTTGAGAACATTCTACGAACTCTAATTGGTCAAAACTTAACTGAACTGCAAGTATCTGGAAGGTCCACAAGTGCTTACTGAACTGAACTGCAAGTATCTGGAAGGTCCACAAGTGCTTGCTTACTGAACTGAACTGCAAGTATCTGGAAGGTCCACAACTGCTTACTAGATCTGAAACAAGCTCTGATGAATAACAACATTTAAATAAATAAAAACAGTAAAGATAACTTATTTTAAACACAAACGTGTTATTTGAATGAATGTAAACAAATAAATCAATAATGAAATGAACAAAAGGTAAGTTTGGATATAGAAGGTTAAAAAATGGGAACAACTTATTGATAAAAAAAAAATGACTCAGTTGCTAACTACTGTTTATTCCGTTATCAGGGAGGATGTTGTTCTAGTGATATCCTGCATTCTTGTGGTGTCCCTTATATTCCAAAACCCCGCAGACTGCCCTTGGCTTCAAGTAGCCTTCACAATACCCGCCATTCTTTCCTCTCATCTTCACATTTCCTATCATTATAATACAGGGCGCCAGTAGTTCAGATGTAGCGTACTTGCTTACTGTGCTCAAAATCGCGGGTTCGAAACCCGGCCGAAGCTCATAGGGTTTTTATCTGGGAGGGGAAAATACCTTGAGCACTCTGTCTTTCGGATGGAACTTTAAGGGATGGTCCCAAGCCTGTTCGATGTCAGGTACTCGTTAAAGAACCCCCTATCTTAGGTGAATAAAAATTTAGGTTAGGCAAAATTTAGGACTCCCATAGTAGTGTTGGGCTCATGTCCACCAGAGTGATGAAAGAGCGCTCTGGTAGTAGGCGATATGAACTTGTTGTAAAGCCCGGGGGGAGGGGGCAAGATATGAAATGAGAGATGAGGAGCCCGCTGACAATAATCAGCTGAAGAATAATTATCTATATATCTAAAATGGCTGACGAAGAGAGGCTTAAATATTGGCCCGGGCATCGCATGTAATCAACTTCAGATAAAGTAATACAACAGACTCGCTGGCAATGTGGGGCTTGTTTAGTCTAAAAACAATTTCAGTATTTAGCTCTTCAAATTACAAGCAATCAATGAAACGTAAGAATTTGCAAAGTTAAGATTGGAGAAATGTAGAGACATGGGAGGTTAGTTGTTGGATATTGACCCATGTAGTGTAACATATCCCAATTATCCTTGGATGGGTTTTACCGTTCGCGACAAGCTTTCTAAAGAAGTTCTGATCATGCGCACACCTGGAAAATTCTTTAGTTATGATCTAATGAGTTGATTGACGTCAAAACGCCTCCGGAGTCAGTCACCCCCCTCCGGTTAGTCAATATGGTGCAAATATAAACACAAGCGAGGTCAACTGGACAGAAATTCTTCTTTGACACGACACAAAAATGTAGCAAGCTTGAATTTCTTTTTTGTGTCGATATATTCATTACAACTGAACAACAATAGCTGTCTTCTTTAGAGGGTTCTGGATAGGACATATAACCTTTCTTATCGATACATTCATCCTATCGTCAGGTATCGAGTTCACAGATAGACTGAAGTTCTACTTCCCCATATATACGAAGTATAGGGGAAGTTATGCAATCTCAAAAATTTGATACCAAGTTTTCAACGGAATTTTATGTTTTCCGAACTCTACCAAATATGAAAAAAAAAAAATTGTCTATGTGTGTGTTTGTGAACACGATAACTCCCGATAAAATGAATGTATCGACACAACATTTTATATGTGAACTCAAAACCCCCGAACGACGTCACCTATTGTATTTCAGCCAAATCGACCGAAGGGAAGGGGGGATTAGGGGGGAGGCCTAACGTAAAAACTCTAATAACTACCGATGAAATGAATGTATCGATACGTAATTTTATACGTATGACCAAAACTTCATAAGAACATCACCTATAAATTTCCAACCAAATCTGTCAAAGGGGAGGGGGGGGGGGGCATTAGGGAGAGGCTTAACTCAAATACTCCAATAACTGCCGTTGTAATGAGTATATCGACAAAAAATCTCATATATGAATTCAAAATCCCATAAGAACGGAACTTGTTAATTTTCAGCAGATTTGGGAGAGGAAAATGGTGGGACTAGTGGAGGGGGGGGGCTCAACTCAAAAATCTCAATAACTGCCGATGTAATGAATGTATCGACCTGAAATTTCATATTGGAAGTCAGATCCCAATGAGGACATAATCCCTCAAATTTCAGCGACATCGGCCGAAGAAAAGGGGTGGTTTAGGGAGGGAGGCTCATTTCAAAAACCCTTATAACGATGTAATGAATTTATCGACACAGAATTTAGTATGAGGGTTAAAGAGCCCTTAAGTAAGTCAAATGTTGAGCGAAAAGTTAACTGATTAATTTGTCCTGGGGAAGTACATAGCCGGTGATTCACGGTCGATTTTTTTTATAATAAGATAGTAGCAGTCTAACAATTGTAACTGTTATTTGCAAGTAGCAGTAGCAGGTTGTAATTGTTGGACAGAAACAGCACTACTCTTGTCCATCAACAGTGTGTTGAGGTATATAACAGTCGTCAGTCCAGCATGACAAGAAGCCTTAAGTACAGCAGAAGGGAGTGAGAAAGGTGGGGGAAGGGGGCTGGTGTAGTTGAAGGGATCTCTACCAGAGTGCTGGAGCAGCACTGTACAGGGCCCTCAGCGAGCTCTCTGCACACCTGCCGTCTACAGAAGGGATCCGTCTGTCAAAAATAAAATATACATATTTTCAAGCAAAACAATTTCGATACGCAATAATATAATATCAGATATATGTATTTACAATACAGGAATATTGTGTAGTAAAAAAATGAATATTGTTAAATAAATAAATATATAAATAATAATGAAATAAACAATGAGCAAATAAACAATAAATTACCATATTTCCTGTAGAAATTTTATAACTGGTCTTCTATTTAATTTTGATTTCTACAGTAATTTCCGAGAGTGGCCCAAAAAAATATCAAAAGTTCAAGACGTGCATTTTGAAGAAAGTGCACGAAATTTTTTAGAAAATTTCAATTAACAAACTTTTCATTTGGATTTCTAAAGAGATGCCATTTTTATTATTTTTCAATAATATTAAATCTAATCCAAATGTTTTCAAAATTTCTTACTGGGCCAACAGAGAAAATGAATTTACGAGAACAAATATTGGGTTTATTTTCTTAAATCTACATTATAAAATTTTAAAAACTAAACATTGAAACAAACAAAATTCAAAAGAAAAATCTTAAAAACTAAATTCTTAAAACTAATTCAATCTTTTTTTCTATTTGGCCATTCTTTAAATTTATGTTATATATTTCTGGGCATATATCCTGTACATATAAACAAACAACATTACCTTCTTTTCGGATCAATTTCACCGTCAATTCACTTCTATTTAGTTCATCACAACTTAAGCCTAAACACCACTTTTCATCTTCACTCAGACCGTCTCCATTGTTTTAAACCTCAACACGTCACTCCACGCACATAAAAAAAACAGCTGAGGCCTTTTTTTTTTTACTCATTTGTTTTAAAAGAAAATTGTTTTTATAGAAAATAAATATAATAATTTTTTTTATATTAATAATTTAATCATTTTAATGTGTGTACTTTTTTTTTATACATCACAGTTGGTAGATAGGTTTCAAACAGATACGACGATAGTCAACTATAACTAAAGATGAAACATTTATTCAGGTTCGTCCCAACTAAAATAGTCGAGAAAGAAACGTCGCGCCGATTCGTTAGGTATATATTTTTTTTAAACACATTAATATAGCAATGCCAGTAGATAGGCAAACACAGAAGTAAGTGTTCAACAGATAAAGAGATTTAGAGGGAGAGCTGAAACTTATGAGTGAGTCGTGGTGTAACCACAAAGGAGGTCTAGACACAAAGTAACTTTCTATTGCCCACTGTCGACCTCAAGATTCATTTTCAATTTTTCTGAAGATTTTTCATTTTTATTCATGAAAAACTTGGTGATAAATAATGCAGAAGAAATTTATATGAGCGTTAGGGCACAGAGTTGACTGATGTGAAGAGATGAGGCCACTTGGGGCAGTCTTGGTAGAACTGTCACTATCTGCATTATGGCAGCACATGGTCCAGGTCAGATAATTCGGCTTTCAAGTATTGTTCCCCTCATTTGGGCTTATAAGGATGTCACATGAAAATCCGATCAGCTATTAAAGATCTAGCAGGTACCCTTCAGAGCCGGAACACTTCATTTTCAAATACATATATAGATTGTTTTAAAAAAAAAGTACTCGGTGAATCACCCCAGAACGAATTAATCAATTAAGTGTTCGCTCTCCCTCCAAAACCAGTCGACAGTTTGCGATGATATTCAACAGTTGACTCACATAAGGGATCCTTAATCCTCATACTAAAAGTGTCGATAAGATTGTTACATCTTCACTTATTAGAGTTTTTATGTTAACATAAGGTTTTAGGCTATCCTGTAATCCCGCTCTTCCCTTGGGTCGATTTGGCTGAAAGACAATAGGTGTCGTCGTTGATAAGCCGTGGAATCATGTATAAAAATTCGTGCCCTTTCATTATATCGGCAGTTATCCTCTTCACTGACACTTTTATTTCATATCTGGAGTTTAGAGGTCGGAAAAAACGAAATTCCGTTGAAAATTCCATATCGAATTTGTGAAAACGTATAACATAATATCCCATACTCTACTTGCTCATAAAATTTCATGTCGTTATTAAGGTTTTTAAGTTAAGGCTCCCCTACCACATCGGCTCATTTAGCTGAAAATCAAAAGTTGTTGTCCTAATGGGGCGGTGGCGTATATAGGAAAAAATTTCGGGGGGGGGGGGCCCACCAGGCCGATTTTATAAGGAAAAAAAAGTATCACCTTGTATTACCAGAGGTAACATCGGTAGCAGGATTGGCGGTCCCATAGGGACTTCTCACAGAAAAATTAAATTTTATTGTTTTTGTTTTCAACTTTTTTAATTTAATTTGAAGCTTTTTTAAAAATAAACTAGCTAAGTATATCAGTTATGTAGTTATTTGTAAGTATTTGATAAAGACCAAAGAACTCTTTTTGTGGGGGTTAAGAAATAAAGTAAGTTTTTACGACAGACAAAAGTCAATATATAATTATAATATTTTGAATTAGGTATAATATTTTTGAGTTATAAAAAATAAGTGAATGTATCAAATTAAAAAAATGGTTCCTTTAGCTTGTTTCCTTTACAAAACAAAGTCCAGGTTTCTTGGGACACCTGCAAACTTATCCAGAACGGCTTCATCCAATATCAAACTACTATATACTTTTTTTTACTTTTATATTAATATTTTTTTTATTTCGGGGGGGGGCCCGGGCCCCTTGCCCCCCCCCCCCCCCCCCCCCATATATAAGCCACTGTAATGGGGTTCTGGTTAAACAAATAAAATTTCGTGTCGATATTCTCATACAGCGGTACTGGGCTCTGGGACAGACCCCCCCTCACCCCATGACCTTGCTGTAATAGAAGGAGGGTAGGGGGTGGCACTTCTAGGAACAAGACCAGGATGGATACCCTTAGCACGGAACTAGGTCAACCCCCCCTCGACCTTCTCACCCACTATAAGGGTTGTTTTTCCTATATATCCTCCATTATCCCAACTGCATTTCCGCAAATGTTTCTTCAGGGGGGGGGGGGGTCTATAAAACTATGACCTTGTTAACAATCCTTTATTTTTTATTTTTCTATAATAAATACATCTCCGTGTGGCCCCCCCACATCCACTCTTCAAATGGACCGTAATACCCTCTGTCTATAATGGCCTTGCAACAAAACTAACTTCTACAATCATATTTATAAGATTTCCAACATTCAGATTGTTCTCTTTCTTATAACTTTAAGTGAAGTTTTCAATTTTATATAGTTGGCTATAAAACTATTTTATATTTTTTATTGTTATTACAAAGAAAATATTATTAATATCAATCAATAAACTATAAAAAAGTTATTCAATCAACCTTCATTATTACAAATGAAGAAAGTAGTTGGTGTATCATTTGCAGTGTACTTCCCCAGTACGAATTAATCATTTAACGTTTCGCTCTTTTTACAAAACCAGTCGAACGTGTGCGCTAATAATCAACAGTTGACTTAGGCCGTGACTTATATATCCCGATACTAGATTCTGTGTCGATATATTCATTCTTTGGCAGTTATTAGAGTTGTTATTTTAAGCCTTTCCTCTAATCCCTTTTATCTCTTTGGTCTATCTGTCTGAAAAACAACAGCTGTAATCGTTAGAGGGTTTCGGATTCTCACCTAAAATTTCGTGTTGATGCATTCATTCCAGAGGTGTCTTCTTTTTTATTTTTTGACAATATTTAGGGACACTTTCAAGTTTCAAAAAAAAGAAGACACCTCTGGAAAAAATCAACATCCCAGAGAAGTTTAAGAAACAATTATTATATGGTTAATAATAGAGATGAAATTATTATATGGTTGGATCCAGAATCGGATAATAAACTGATTGCTTCCGTTTCAACATCCAGGTACTACACCTGCTTAATTAAAAAAAAGAAAGAAATGAATTGTAATCAATATAATACTTTGTTTGTGTTAGTATTTACAATAATGAATACAGTAATTAAGTTCAATTCATTTGAAAGACTTTTAAAAAAAGTGTATTTTGCGTTTTTCCAAAACACAAGAAAATGGACATTCGATAGTTTGGTTCTAAGGTACTGATATGGCGTTCTTCTGAGAGAGCGAAGAAATTAGTGTTTTTGAGAGGAACAATTATGTTCAACGCATTGTTGAAATCGATGTGGACTTACGGACTTGAACTCTGGGACTCTGCCAAGGTCTCCAATCTGCATCACATCCACAATCCTTCGTACAATAGTCAATGCTCCTTACTATGTTTCCAACAAGACCCTCCCATACTGACCTCATCATTCCCTACGTCACCGAAGTAGCTAAATCCAGGTACAAAAAGTTATTTTCCTCTCTTAGTTGCCAAAGTAGTCCTCTAGTCCGCGCCCTCCACACTGCCACACATCCCCAACGACGCCTTAAGCTCCAATGGCCTGAAGACCTTAGTTCCAGCAGGCACCGTGAGCTATAAATGAGTGCAGCTCAATACCTAGGGAGTGTCACCACTGGGTGGTTTCTCCCCTCTTCACATTTTTATAAACCCATATTCTACTATTTTAGCAAATTTGCTTCTTGTATACATTATTTATACAGTTGTGTATATCTATTTGTAAAGAGGGCGCCGGTAGCGTGTTTGCTTATTGAGCTCAAGATCACGGTTTCGAGGCCGTTGAAAAACCTTGAGCACGCCGTCCTTCGGATGAAACGTTAAGCTATTGGCGTTGTACGTTGAAACCAAGAATTCTAGGATCGAAATATTGCTTTATACTAAAAGTATAAAAAAATAAAACAATAATTTATTAATTCTCATATCCCTGGATTTGAGAAACATAATTGGTGAAGCCCGGGCATGAGCCACAATAACTAACTATTCTATGTTGACTGATCACTTCAGGTTCTTAGTTTGAGACTGGGGACTGTACGTATATAGTTAACTGTACTAAGTCAAATTTGTGTTCGAGTCTCCTAAGGAGGTTGTTGCATTCTGATTGAGTTAGGGGCTCCTGGCCAGGCTGTCTAGTCTAGATTGGAAGATGACCTCGCTAATTCAATGACGTTAGCCTAGCCTGCCAGGGATGCATCAGGATGCATCTCTACCACGAACCAGCTTTGCTAACTTTGTGTTCGAGTCTCCTAAGGAGGTTGTTGCATTCTGATTGAGTTAGGGGCTCCTGGCCAGGCTGTCTAGTCTGGATTGGAAGATGACCTCGCTAGTTCAATGACGTTAGCTTAGCCTGCCAGGGATGCATCAGGATGCATCTCTACCACGAACCAGCTTTGCTAACTTTGTGTTCGAGTCTCCTAAGGAGGTTGTTGCATTTTGAGTTTGAGTTCTACCACCAACCAGCTTTGCTAACTTTGTGTCCGAGTCTCCTAAGGAGGTTGTTGCATTCTGATTGAGTTAGGGGCTCCTGGCCAGGCTGTCTAGTCTAGATTGGAAGATGACCTTGCTAGTTCAATGACGTTAGCGTAGCCTGCCGGGGATGCATTTCTACTGCGATGTTATTTAATAGTTCACAAATTCCATTTTCACCGAAGTGTCCTGTTTTCCGGACCCTCCCTGAGCGTATCGACACAATATTTTGACTAATTGTAAGTAAAACATACAACTGTTAGATGTTCAGCCAAGTTAGTCAACTGATCTTAGAGGGAGAGTGAATACTTATTTGATTTTTTTTTTTTTTTTTTTTTATTTAATGCCTTTAGATAATTACAAAATAAAAGATAAATATTACAAGATAAATAGGTTACCTCCTCCCAGAAGACGGAGTCTGAGTGTGGGAGGTGGAGCAGTCAGCTAGGACTGTACAAACACTGTTAACAATTATTTAACATAGTATAGAGAGAAGAAATACAAAAAAAAGAAAAATACAAAAATAAATAACAAATAGTATCTTTAGTAAAAAATAAAAAAATACAATAATAATAAAAAAAAAAAAAAAAAAAAAATGAGAAAAAGAAAAGGTGACTAAAATAAGAAATATTCTCGTGATATAGAAGAAAAGTAAAATAAAAATAGATGAATAATGAAGTGCTGATGGAATGAACCTGACAACCGGAGACCTGGCATTGAGTTGTAATGGAGTGAGAGACAAGACAAGTGGACATGAAGTTGGCAGAGCACAACAGCATACATGGGAAGAGATCAGAACAGAGCGTCGTGCTAGTCAGAGTAGAGAGAACTTAACAAGGACTCAACCTGATCAGAGCTCAGTCCGGTGACCCACTCCATGACCCTAGTCATGTACCTGCCCAGAGAACCTCTCCGGTTTTCTATTTCTAGTTTTATATCTGGTGGAGTGAGGGGTTCCTGTCGGGTATCGGTGAGGAACAGAACATTTGCGCTGGGGATGTGCGCATTGCCGGTCAATCACCGACCACCTTTTTCTTCATTCTCTTTCACAGTATTTAGTAGGGGAAGTAACACGGAGATGAATGACGTGTCATTACTAGCTTGTAGTTACCTCACTCCAAAACACACACACACACACACACACACACACACACACACACAATTAATTGATATACCAATCCTTATCAAATTCATTCATGAGTCATTGGTGTTAAATATCACAAAATCGTAGTAAATAGAATTATCAAAATCATAATGGAAGCCGGGCATACTTCTCTCATGAATGTTGCGCATTTTGAAATCTGATATTTATATTTTTTTTCGAATACCTGCGTATTATCAGTTGTTTTTATAATTTGAAATCTGATTAAAGGTGAATTTATGATAAGACATCGAACTGAGTCACATCAGAGTGTCACGTAAGAAGAAAAAATTAAATTTTTATTTTCTATTAAAATCTGGAATAATAACTTATGATTTTTTTTCATTCAATTAGGGTTAGGTTTTATGACTCATGCCCGGGCTTTAACTACGAGGTCATATCGCCTACTACCAGAGCGTTCTTTCGTCACTCTGGTGGACATGAGCCCGACTCTACTGTGGGAGTCCTAAATTTTGCCTCCCTAAATTTTTATTCACCTAGGGCAGGGGTCTTTAAAAAATACCTGACATCGTACTCGGGACCATCGCTTAACGTCCCATCCGAAGGACGGCGTGCTTAAGTTTATTTTACCACCCAGATAAAATAAACTAAAGACCTCGGTTGGGTTTCGAACCCACGATCTTGAGCTCAGAAGAAAAGCACGCATACCACTGAGCTACCGGCTCCCTCTTTTTTCATGCATTTTGAAAAATCTCATTGACTTTTTGACTTGATTATTTTATTTATTTTTTTTTTTTTTATGTAACGAATTTCCGAAAATATCCCTTCTCTTGCCTGGTGTTTTCATAATTTGATATTAAAGTTATTAAGTGGGGAAGGAAGATTGAATTAATTAAACAAAAATTAAAATAAATTATAAGGAGACAATTAGTGGAATAGAAAATTCAATTTATCTTATTTTTAGGTTAATTATTAGCAGGTATAATGTAGTGAATAATGTGAAGGAATCGATTTAAAAAAAACGGAATATAAATCTAGAATAATTAAATTATAGAAGAACCAAATTGCTTGGGAACTTATAATAATAATTTTTTTTTTGTAATAATTATACTATATTCTATCTCTTTTATATTATTGGTATTTATATACCAATATATATCACGATCACAATTTCGTGACATCACCCATCCTATTTTTTTATTTGGCCTTCAGGAATACTTACATATGAAATTTCATGACAATCCGATCATTAATTAATGAGTTAGCAATATTTTTATGCTTAGCCCCCCTTACAACCCCCCCTCCTGTTCGAAATTTTGGGACGCCACATAGCCTATTATTCAATCAAGCTCGAAGGTATGCTACATGTGATGTTTCATGAAAATCCGTCCAGCCGTTTGGGCGTGATGCTGGAACAAACATACACAGAAACCCTGTTTCAGCTTTATCAATATAGAAGTCGGTGGAAGAGAACGGGTAGATAAGAGATTCTGAATTCAAAAATCCCAATAACTGCCGATGTAATGCATGTATCAACATCAAATTTCGTATTTAAAATTACCATTCACTGAGGACAAAACCAGTCGAATTTCAGCGATATCGGCTGAGGGGAGGGGGGAGTTTCGGGATGGGGGGTCAATTCAAAAATCTTAATAACTGCCCATGTAATGAATGTATCATTATCAAATTTCGTATTTAAGATTAATATTCCCAGAGGACATAGCCAGTCAAATTTCAGCGATATCGGCTGAAAGGAGGGGGGAGTTCCAGGGTGGGGGCTCAGTTCAAAATCCCAATAACTGCCGATGTAATGAATGTATCAACATCAAATTTCGTATGTAAAATTAAAATCCACTGAGGACATAACTATTCCATTACAATCCGATCATCCATTAATGAACTATCACTATTTTTATACATAGGCCCCCACATCCCCCCTCCCGTTCACTCGTCATTCATTTTTATAATTAGGCCTACCCCTACAATCCTCCTCCCGAACCTTTTTATAGGTCAAAATTGACATATTAGTGCTTTTAAAACTATTTCAACGACCCTTTTGACGGGTCCCAAACATAAAATTTTTTATGAAAAAGTTTCAATAAAATTAAAAAGGTAACAAAAAGGTAAAGCCCTGTTCAAAAACAGGTCGTGCGGAACTACTGTTAATAAAAACTACACAAAAACTGAATAAAAAAAAAAAAAAAAAATGACGCAGTCGGTAGGACTCGAACCTACGCTCCCAGAGGGAATCTGATTTCTAGTCAGACGCCTTAACCACTCGGCCACGACTGCTCCTGAAATCTGATTTGCAGATATGCTAATATAGAACGAGGTGATCTTCAAAGACTGATGACGCGAGTGAGGAGGCGACTTTCCCTTCTGTGGGGAATTTTAACATTGTGGGAAGTGGAAGATATACAGGGGGGAAAACAAAGAGGGCAACATCTTCCATTTTGTTCTTTTTTCACTACGGTTTTATTGTTACAAGCAATAAGGACATATAAATATAGGGGGAGAAAGAAAAAATTGGGTGAATCACTGATAATTTATTTTTCCAACTCCAATTATTTACAATTAACTAAATTTGCCTCTCGCTCTAAACCTTTGTTCTCTTCCGCCGATTTAGCTGAAAATCAATAGATGCCTTAGTCGGACACGTCTCAATCCTCATTCAAAATTTGAGGTCGATACATTCATTCTATCGGGAGTTATCGTGTTCAGAACACACACACAAACCTAAACACTGGAATTGGGAATGGTCGGAAAACATAATTTTCCGTTGAAAACTCAGCATCGAATTTTTGATTGCATAACTTCCCCTATACCTCGTATATGTGGGGTAGTAAAAGACAAACATCATTTGAGGAGGTCAATGTTCATTGAGGGGTTCCAGGCTTCCAGGCCAAACCGGAGTCCAGGAGTAGAACAACTCACTGGGTGCCATTATGGAAGTTTTAGTAAGTACTAATAACGACGGCATGTGTTCAATCTCTCCACACACATATTTTCTAGTGAATAATCTCTACTTGGATACTCAAATAAAATCGAATTGTATCGGGAAGCCAGATCGATATAGCGTTTGAAGAAAGATTTGATCAGCTGAGAAGACTGATTAACATCCTTTAAAATGATCTCGAAGTATAGTTCGTTCTGTTTGTGCTGCCATCTCTCACCGTATGTCTACACATCTCTGAACCAATAAGTATATGATCTGTTACACAATTATTATAATGAGATATACACAAACAACTTGTTTAATTTTTCAAAAATGTATACATGAAGTGTACCGGTTTCAGCACAAAGTTCTAAAGTGACATTTAAGTCTCCTAGGTTGCCATATTTATATGTATGTATAGGTATTTTCCTACAATTAGGCAATATAAAAAATTATTTTTTTAAATGTTATTAAACCCGGACGGAACATGGGCTAAGTCGGACGAGGAAAAAGCACAAGTATTTTCTCAACACTTAACAGACACTTTTACACCTCATGACATTCATCATCCACTTCATAAACACATACACGACTTCCTCAATATACCTCTACAACTGAATTTACCCCCGAAATCCATCACTCCGTCTGAGGTGCAACAGGCTATCCTTCTGCTTCCCAACAAGAAGAGCCCTGGCTATGATCTCATTACTGCCAGAGTGTTGAAAAATCTTCCGCGCAAAGCTGTCATCTTTCTTACTTACATTTACAATTGCATCCTTCGCCTTTCCTACTTCCCAGTTCTTTGGAAATTTTCTATCATTACTTTAGTCCCGAAACCAGATAAACCTAAACACTTGCTCTCTTCATACCGCCCCATAAGTCTTCTTCCCACTCCTTCTAAACTCTTTGAAAAAATTCTTCTTAGCCGCCTATTACCTCTCTTCGAAGAACACGACCTTATTCCGAATCATCAGTTTGGATTCCGACAGAAACACTCAACACTTCAACAATGTCACAGAATAGTTGATGAGATTTCCTCTGCTTTGGAAAGGAAGTGTTATTGCTCTGCAGCATTTTTGGATGTGAGTCAAGCTTTCGACCGTGTCTGGCATGTTGGGCTGCTGTATAAGCTGAAACATGTGATCCCTGACGGATATTATCGTCTCCTCCGCTCCTACCTGGATGATCGTTTTTTCCAGGTCAGACAGGGCAGTGTCCACTCTGACGTTCAACCCATAAGAGCTGGTGTCCCACAGGGGAGCATTCTGGGTCCACTTCTCTATGTTGCAAGCACATCCAGCATCCCAACATCGCCTGAGACGGTGTTAGCCACCTATGCCGATGACATAGCAATTTTAGCTACTAATAAATCGGCTGGGGACGCATCCAAATCTCTGCAGGAGCACTTACACCTTCTAGAGGGTTGGTTGCATCTGTGGAAGGTAAAAATAAATGAGATCAAATCCCTTCATGTTACATTCGCCTTGAGGCGCGGTGACTGCCCAACTGTATGGCTGAATAATGTCCCTCTGAAACATGACAAAGACGTACGATACTTAGGACTCTATCTTGACAGACGACTGACATGGAGTAAACATGTTTCACAGACTCGACAGAAAATGAAACGGCGATTTGGACTACTCAAAAGACTACTAGACAAGCGATCTCAACTTCGCCTCAACCACAAACTGGGTGTTTACAAGACCGTTATCAGACCCATCTGGACGTATGGCGTTCAGCTCTGGGGTTCAGCTAAGCCCTCACACACCAAAAGAATTCAAGCCATCCAAAATAAAATCCTCCGAACAATCACACAATGCCCTTACTACGTATCAAACATAACATTACATCATGACCTGAACATACCATTCTTACACGAAGTTAGACAACAATTATACACAATTTTGCACAACAAATTCACGTCACATCCAAACACACTGGTGGAAGCAATGTCGGTCCGGTCCTTGCCGGGCAGACCTCCTCGGCGACTGAATCGTCGTTGGCCGCGTGACCTCCTGCCTGAGGAGGACCCCTGAGGAGGCGGTGGTGTTGACCAGCCGTCTCATCAAGAGACTCAAGTGGTGTTACTGTTTTTCTTTGTTGTGTTCATATTTCCTAGTTGTGAAGTAATTCATAGTTGGAAATTAAGTAATAAAAGTGAAAAAAAAAAAAAAAAAATGTTATTAACTTTCCACTATATCGACACAGATCACGGAAATAAGTGTATTCTGACGTTTATTGTAGATCTCAAAAAACCAACTTCTGCCGTTGTTAGAGAACAAAACTAGTATTTACATTTATTTCTTCCCCCCCCCCCCCCTCCCCCCTCTCCTTCCAGCAGCTCTTCTGCTCATGCCTTATTTCTATTACCCAATGCTGGCCCAACTGTTTCTTGTCTACTAGTAGAGAATATATGGGGATTGTACCCCAGCCACATGTGGCACCAGTGTGGCACCAGTGTGGCCACTCATCTGTGACACCTTGACTCCCCCCACCCCCTGAGACTCCCCTGTGAGGCTCCCACTGCGCAACATCGATTACCATGGCTCGCGCAGCTCAACCTATGATGTACTTCCCCAGCTCAAACTATGATGTACTTCTCCAGGTCAACATATGAGCACCCTCACCTTCTGAGCCACCAATTTTATTTTTCTACATAGTGTATGGAGTCCATGACGTCACACCGTCATGTCCAGACCTGTACCACCCCTGTGTGGCACCCGTCTGAGGCTCCCCTGTGAGGCTCCCACCGCACAACATCTATTCCCATGGCTCGCGCAGCTCAACCTATGATGTACTTCCCCAGCTCAACCCCTGAGCACCCCCACCTTAGGACCCACCCTTTTTTTTCTATAAAGTGTATGGAGAAAATATAGTCCATGACGTCACACCGACATGTCCAGACCTGCTTTTCCTAAGAGGTACTTCCCCAGCTCAACCTGTGAGCACCCGCACCTTCGGACCCACACAATCCTTTGATTTTTTTAAATTTAAATATTAGTAAATTATAATAAGCATACTAGCGCTCCCAAGCGTCTAGAATGTAAATTAATATTTATATAAGAAGCTAGGTGCGGCTTCTTAATAAAAAAAAATAATAACTTGTACTTACGGTATCGAACCCATCTACTTTGACTTGAGAGGCCGATACGCTAACCACGCGACCATTGTGACATGGTTGCTGAAGGTGGTGATAATCTAGGTATATACTCCGGGGAGTATTAGCAGCACCAAGGTTCAGCGGTTTCTAGCCTTTTCACATATTTTGATCACCCCTCACCCCAAATTTCTTTCAAGTCATCCTTACTATATATTTTTTTAATTCACATTACCCTCTCCTAATTTTCCGCGATCGTATAGCAATGTGGTTCCACTGAGGTATGGAGGACGTATAGCAATGCGGTTTCTCTGAGGTATGGAGGTCGTATAGCAATGTGGTTCCTCTGAGGTATGAAGTAAGTAGTAATAACATAGTGGTTCCTCTGAGGTATGGAGTAAGTATAACAATGTACCTCCCCAGCTACATCCTATGCATAGACAAAGTATAGTCCTTTCCCCTCCCCTTTCCCAGAAAATTCCTTGAGGGCGCTCAACTGGGTTGAATGAGACCTAACCAGAGAGCCCCCACTAGACCAAATTTTTTCATCCTTCTTAACCCAAAGAAGTTTCCGCTCTCCCCAACAACAGTCACTTCTTAGGAACATATCTTCTAATTTTTCATTGCTATCTAGTCTTACACACCACATCAATGGTGTTCTATAAACCTTTTTTCTCTCAAGTTGGCGTAGCCAATTGCCCCTCCCAAAACTTTTACATCTCCCAGACCCCCTCATCACATTACAGAAGCCACTATGAGGTCAACCTATACTAGAGTTGTTCACTTTGAATCACATTCAATGTACCATCCCACATCAACTCTTCACCCAATGTACCTCCCCAGCTCAACACTATAAAGTCATCTCTCTCTTGAATCACTTCCCCAGCTCTCTCCAACCACCCCATACAAATAGTAACATATATTTCTGACCAGGTATGCTCCACTCTCCAGTACTTTAGTAGACAAACGTATTGGAGAGAGGGGGCAGATCTAACTTATGAACTGGTCGAGCGATGAGATTATGACATAAACGTTACCGATTACTGAACCCGAAGTCAGCCGTATTTAAGAATTCTTATCTACAGGAAGCATTTCCTGTTACATGGAATATGAATTCTCCAGTTTATTTAAATTAAGCTAGTACGTCCCAGACCAAAATGTAGAGGGGGCTACCTAATATATTTGATATACTGATTCATCACATTGTCCTCTCCTAATTTTCAGCTCTCTACTTCCCCACATCAATTGTATACACTTCCTCTAAAATCTAAATTTTTATTACAATCCTACTTCCCCACAATAATTATTATAAAATCATAATTCGTAAATCCTACTTCCCCAGATCAATTTTACTTCTCCCTCTAAACCTGAACAACCTCAATAGGAACCCTTACACTCCATCCAAAATATTTTTTCAAGACCGGCATACATTCACTTTTACTTCCTCATACTAATTCTCCGTCAACCCTCAGAACAGCGTCAAAGTCAGTCCATCTCAATTTTCTCACTTATACTTCCCCACATAAATTAGATAATGTTTTACTCCAGCTTGTCTACACCCGAGCAATTTTCTTTAGATTTCATAATAGCAATTACTTTTAGCCTTAGCACCATCCTTCTTTGCCCAACTCCTACAACCTCTCCCCTAGATCGTCTGACATTTTTTTCGGTCTATTCATACATTCTACGCCCACGAACCTTCCCCTATGAATCAGTCGTACTTACCCACCACAAATCACCTTCAATGTACATACCCACGCCAACACTTCCTTTAAAATCATAATTTCTCATTACAATCCTACTTCCACACATCAATCATTCTAAAATCATAATCTTTAATTATAGTTCGACTTCCTCAGACCAATTGTACTTCTTCCACTACTACAGATCCGCCTACACCTAGTTCTCGGGTCTTTCTCATATTTTATACTTAACACATGAATTTTTTTAATTTTTTCTCGTTTTGTCCTAACCAATTTTCGACTCTCACCTCTAACCCTTCTACTCACACACTATTCTGCTTCCACTACTACAGACCCACCCACACCACTACCCTAAGGATTTTCTTTAGATTTCGTCATAGTCTAATCGGTACTCTTAACCTTTTCCTTAGCACCATCCTTCTTCACACGTTTTCTTCGCCCAACTCCCACAATCTCTCTAGACATGATTCGTTTAACATTTTTTCATCATAACCGGGTTTACCCATACATACACCGGTATCATCCTACAGACCCATTCAACTTAGACTTTTTTATCCCTTAATTCTAGTCACCAATCTTTAGCATCATTACTCTACATACCAATTTCCTAGTACACATTAAAATGTTATTTTTGAATTAATGCCAGGGCGGTAACCTCCTTTGACCCTACTCAATATAAACTATCAACCCAAAAACAAAGTAAATAGGTATTCCCTCCCAGCTAAATTCTCGTTCCCTCTCCTGTATAGTATACCTTAAGCTCTACAGTGAACCATCCCGACCCTAACACAATGTCTATCGCCTTATACATATTATTGTATTTATCATGGTAAGTTATATCACAAAACATTTTTCCTACAACTAACATTCAACAGTACCCAAATTAAGATCAGCACACTACTCTGGATGTAGAACACATTCCCGTACATACGACATTTTCATCATACCCATTAAGATACTTGAATCTACAACACACCTCTCCCTAGCTCTATAATACTCTTTAGGACTAGATGTACCTTTTCCGCGGTCTCATGGAGACATTCTTCGATCAACATGTGGTATATTTAACTTAAATTATTTTACATGCTGCTTTTTGTATACCTTAATTTCACTTGGACTGCTTTTCATCTCCAGCCATCGCTTGGGCTGCTTCTAGCCAACCTCTCTACATTCACCTCATACTGAAACATACTTTATGAGGGGTACATCTCTACCAATCCTCGGTTTTACTGGTTAAACACTTGTTTTCTCCTGCCACCAACAGTCTACAGTAATTGCTCTCATAGCCTTAGAGACCTCGCCCAATCCATACCAATTTGCCGCTCTTCAATTCTACTTACCATACATTATACCGAGATAGGCTTCTACAAGTATAGACCACACCTCCGTCAACATTTGATTCAAACCACTTCTATCCCAATAAACCTTTCACTGAGACATACATACATACTAGCATACAACATCAGCCAAGGGATTTTCTTCAGAATTCATCATAACCTAACCGGCACTCTTAGCCTATTCTTTAACATGTACCAAAAAACCTCGTGATTCACACATTTCTTCAACCAACTTATACAACCTCATCGATATTCTTACTTCAAATCCTATGATCCTAGCACCCCAGGTCTTCATTTACACCCTGTTTTATATGTATTTAAATATTTTCACATACCTAATCCGGCAATGACAACATCCACAGTTCTCGTCGATATTTAGATTCGCATTTCCAATGTTACTTTAGCCTCACTATATTTTTCGACTAAAACCTAAAGTAGGAATACATTTCAGTTACATCGATAGCTTTAATTCATACTTCATCACCAACTTCCTACCACCAATAGACCTCACCTACTGTATTACGGACATCTCATCTAGGACTTCATACTCTTTCCTCTACAACCTATTACACACATACAACATTATATATACTAAAAACCTTTTCAGCCTATACGCATTTATTTAATTAATTAGCTTATTCCCTACCATCCTTTGACATCGCCCTAGTATGCAACAATACCATTGTAAATGTTTCATTAGGTTTTACATTTCACATTTTCATATATATCACAGACCACAATCATTATTGAACCCTCCCTACTACTTCACTACCTATGGATTCTGTCAATTAAACACGTACAGCACAGCCGAGTAATTCAGACCGACCTCACACCCTCATGTGCCCTTTGCATTTTCTAATACTCTTGTATACAATACCCATAATTCCAACATCTTCCATTTATCATCTTCATACCTAACACCTATGATCTATTCTTTTCTTTAGAACCATTTATACCCTAAAACCCCTGCTTCACACTTCACTCAACTCCCAGCACCACAACCTCTCCGAAATTTTTGTAATGTGTACTGCTGGGGAGCAGTACATCATAGTTCTCCAAAGACTTGTACTATCTTAACATAAATCATATATATCCATTTTCAACAGAATTACTAACATATATTTTACAAGATTAGATTCATAATCGTAAATCCCCGGTATTTTTCAGAGTTCTCAGAGTTATTTGACCCCAATTCGATGTCACAAGAAGCTTCAAAACAGTCTGTGTACTATTAGTTTTTCCTTGTGTATTTAATACAATAAATTCATGTATATACCTTACCGCCTCTGAAGCAGTCCTACACAAACTCCCCAATACTTGGTACATTCGGACCTGATTTCATGCTGGAAGTCTTATAAGAGTATATTAATACGTCTTCATACATCTGACAAACTACATTTTCATAACCATCAACATTCTCCCAACATATAAATTTCTTACCAGAACTTTCAAGAAGACCGGACCATATTCATTCGAAGCTCAACCTTATAGGATGTGTATTCACAGTATTATCATGAATAAACTGAAAACAAATCCACTCCTTGTATGATGTACAACTCAATGGGGATACCTAAATACCATTCCTATCAATCCTTGGCTTAACATCTTTAAACTTCAAGTTTCACAGAATGTAACTTAGACACAGTATTTGTGTGCTCATGGGACTGTGGAGCGGGCATTTCTCAAGTTTTAAAGTGTTTAACACAAAATCCATCTTTTGTTTTAAATTACATACTTTATCATCAGCTGTACCCAATATACCTCTTTTCATAAAGTATCCAGTGTTTTATTAGACATGCAGCATATTTAGATTAGTATCCTTGTAGGTCACCCATTTTTCGACAATTGAAACTCTTATAATAACACCCTGACGTAGGTATTCATTCCAGTCACACAGCTGCAAAATTGTTTTATTCCTTTAAAAATTAACCAACAAAACCATCCTATGCGAAGAAGTCATTGAACAATTTACCCACTTAGCCGGATAATTATTTTTTAAATGGTAAAATCTAGGCCTTGTAGGCCCCAAAACACATCAGACCTTTACATTTATAATAAAGTAGCACAGATCCCGATAACCAAAGTAGGAACCATTATAACATCCAACTAATGCTAGAATAATATAGGCTAGGATAAAATATATATTTTACATACTTTACAACACATCATTCGAGAACGTAACCTACCACCATACACCATTTAATTTTTTTTACACAAACAACACATTATAGAGGTATACAACCTTATTACTACGAAACCACCGGTTCAAAACTTCAAACACATTGATACTCATCGCACTAAAACTATACATTTTTTTTAGTACAATCCATATCATACCTTGACATAACCTTTGGCAACAACAATACTTCAAAACCCAGGTTTTGCGTTTTTCTTTAGGTCCTTTACATTACGCATTTTTCATATACATCACAGACCCCATCATTATTGAACCCTATACTCATAAAATCATTCATTAAAGCTACTTCACTACCTAACTACTTTTTTCATCTAAGCACGTACAGCACAGTCGGTAGGTTATAGTTCACACCGACCTTACTCATACAACACACATACTTACATACATTTACATACACTTCAATTTTAGTTCATACCCTATAAAATTATAACCGTCAGCCCCTGTATTATTCTCAAACTATGTCAAAAGCGCTACAAACCCACTGACTTTTTTGTTCACATGTGACACCTATTATAGTCTTATAGGCCTGCATCAAACACCATCCACACCTTACAGCGAACTCTATCACAAGTAGCTCCGTCCATCTCTTTGGCATGTGTCATATTTCGATTCGTATCCTTTTTTAAGTCATTTTTCATATATGTGACTTTTTATCGCCCACATACCTGTGAAACAATTCTTTAAACATAATTTAAGTACATCAACTAATATTTTACTTATTTCATACATTCATTTCCTTTATGTCACTTAGGATGCTCCTCACCAACATCAGAGCTTTACACCAGGAGTCCCCTCAGACCTGTATCATACTGAAAATATACTTTTTACCCCCTCAAATAATTTTTCTGGTTCTGATCAGTCTTACCTACCAACAGCAATTGTTAGCTCTCTCAGGAACCTTATAATTTCTCACACCATCACACATCAATTACCCCACTTATTCCAATCCTACATGTCGAAACAGAGAATATTTCCGGAGAGTCTTAACCCCAATAGGAGCCCTTGTACCGAACCTCCCATCCCTCCTTTCTAGAGGTCAGACACTTAAAATTTCTTTGACATCTACCCACTTTTTACCCAAACCAACCTACATCCTAGTCCATCATGCATCATAACTCTAGCATAGACCACCTAATCCTTAACGCGAACTCCGGCATTTACTTTATGTCACTTCGGGTGCTTTTCACCACCCTCGACACAGATCACGCCTGAAGTGAGCCGCTTATAGTCGAACACACCCCGATTATAGACGAGTCAAACGACCGGAGGACACCTGTTAACAACGTATACCAAGTTAAACTAGATAAAAATACAATATTTATATAAAAATGTGGAATTATACATAAATCGGACCAAAAAGTGTATAATTATCGAAAAATGTGGTGTGTTTACATAACTCAGTCAAAAAAACGTGGTAATGAGACAAATTAGACATTATAAACTGGATAATGTTGTTACATCAACACAGCCGGCAGAAGACCTCTGCGAGATACAGTGTGCTCGGACGTATATAGTTTAAACTCTCCTCACATCTACATTTTCTAAGGAGTTTCATAGAACTTGAAGTAAATTTTGTAACATCTACTGACTGACGATTACGAGAGATGTGTGCTGCAAAGCCGGGTTGGGGTCTCTAAACGGAGTAACTACTACAGCCGGGTTTGGGGGTCTGTATATAATATAGCTGGTGTGAGGGTCTGTACATAATATAGTCGAGGCTTATACTTACTGACTTTTAGCAAGAGATGGGGGCTGTGTAGCCGAGCCGTGTGAGAGGCTATATGGCTGTATGCATCTCTTCCTAGATAAAAATCCAATATTTATATAAAAATGTGGAATTATGCATAAATCGAACCAAAAAGTGTATAATTATTGAAAAATGTGGTATTTTTACATAACTCAGTCAAAAAAACGTGGTAATGAGACAAATTTGACATTATAAACTGGATAATGATGATACATCAGCACAGCCGCCAGAAGACTGCTCTCTGAGGGACAGTGTGCTCGGGCGTATACAGTTTAAACTCTCCTCGCATCTACATTTTCTACGGAGTTTCATAGAACTTGAAGTAAATTTGTAACATCTACTGACTGACTCTGACGAGAGATGAGGGCTGCAAAGCCGGGTTGGGGTCTCTAAACGGAGTAACTACTACAGCCGGGTTTGGGGGTCTGTATATAATATAGCCGGTGTGAGGGTCTGTACATAATATAGTCGAGGCTTCTACTTACTGACTTTTGGCAAGAGATGGGGGCTGTATAGCCGAGCCGTGTGAGGGCCTGTATGCATTTCTTCTATGCGGAGTCAGAGGGATCGGGAAGGAGACACTGCTAGAATCATACCGATATCAAATTTCATAAAAACATGAGGAAAATTAGTTGAGATAGGGAGAAATTGAAACACCTCTGGCTGAGTGGTTAGCAGTGCTGGTGACCATGAAGGGAGAGCTGAATCATTCTAAGTGGAGAAGTACATTGGTAATGATTCAAAGAACAAAAATTTATATGAAAAATCTAGTTGGAGTGGAAACCTCAGGATGGTTAGCAGTGGTTAGGGCTGGGTTTAAGTGGTTTGAGGTGGTTGGGGCTGGGTTCAAGAGGTTTGAGGTGGTTAGGGCTGGGTTTCAATGGTTAAAGGTGATTAAGGTTGTGTTTTCAACTGGGGAGGGATAACTACCATACGACCTGAGGCGCAAGATTGGTGGTCACCCCTCCCCAGTTGAAAACACAACCTTAATCACCTTTAACCATTGAAACCCAGCCCTAACCACCTCAAACCTCTTGAACCCAGCCCCAACCACCTCAAACCACTTAAACCCAGCCCTAACCACTGCTAACCATCCTGAGGTTTCCACTCCAACTAGATTTTTCATATAAATTTTTGTTCTTTGAATCATTACCAATGTACTTCTCCACTTAGAATGATTCAGCTCTCCCTTCATGGTCACCAGCACTGCTAACCACTCAGCCAGAGGTGTTTCAATTTCTCCCTATCTCAACTAATTTTCCTCATGTTTTTATGAAATTTGATATCGGTATGATTCTAGCAGTGTCTCCTTCCCGATCCCTCTGACTCCGCATAGAAGAAATGCATACAGGCCCTCACACGGCTCGGCTATACAGCCCCCATCTCTTGCCAAAAGTCAGTAAGTAGAAGCCTCGACTATATTATGTACAGACCCTCACACCGGCTATATTATATACAGACCCCCAAACCCGGCTGTAGTAGTTACTCCGTTTAGAGACCCCAACCCGGCTTTGCAGCCCTCATCTCTCGTCAGAGTCAGTCAGTAGATGTTACAAATTTACTTCAAGTTCTATGAAACTCCGTAGAAAATGTAGATGCGAGGAGAGTTTAAACTGTATACGCCCGAGCACACTGTCCCTCAGAGAGCAGTCTTCTGGCGGCTGTGCTGATGTATCATCATTATCCAGTTTATAATGTCAAATTTGTCTCATTACCACGTTTTTTTGACTGAGTTATGTAAAAATACCACATTTTTCAATAATTATACACTTTTTGGTTCGATTTATGCATAATTCCACATTTTTATATAAATATTGGATTTTTATCTAGGAAGAGATGCATACAGCCATATAGCCTCTCACACGGCTCGGCTACACAGCCCCCATCTCTTGCTAAAAGTCAGTAAGTATAAGCCTCGACTATATTATGTACAGACCCTCACACCAGCTATATTATATACAGACCCCCAAACCCGGCTGTAGTAGTTACTCCGTTTAGAGACCCCAACCCGGCTTTGCAGCACACATCTCTCGTAATCGTCAGTCAGTAGATGTTACAAAATTTACTTCAAGTTCTATGAAACTCCTTAGAAAATGTAGATGTGAGGAGAGTTTAAACTATATACGTCCGAGCACACTGTATCTCGCAGAGGTCTTCTGCCGGCTGTGTTGATGTAACAACATTATCCAGTTTATAATGTCTAATTTGTCTCATTACCACGTTTTTTTGACTGAGTTATGTAAACACACCACATTTTTCGATAATTATACACTTTTTGGTCCGATTTATGTATAATTCCACATTTTTATATAAATATTGTATTTTTATCTAGTTTAACTTGGTATACGTTGTTAACAGGTGTCCTCCGGTCGTTTGACTCGTCTATAATCGGGGTGTGTTCGACTATAAGCGGCTCACTTCAGGCGTGATCTGTGTCGAGGGTGGTGAAAAGCACCCGAAGTGACATAAAGTAAATGCCGGAGTTCGCGTTAAGGATTAGGTGGTCTATGCTAGAGTTATGATGCATGATGGACTAGGATGTAGGTTGGTTTGGGTAAAAAGTGGGTAGATGTCAAAGAAATTTTAAGTGTCTGACCTCTAGAAAGGAGGGATGGGAGGTTCGGTACAAGGGCTCCTATTGGGGTTAAGACTCTCCGGAAATATTCTCTGTTTCGACATGTAGGATTGGAATAAGTGGGGTAATTGATGTGTGATGGTGTGAGAAATTATAAGGTTCCTGAGAGAGCTAACAATTGCTGTTGGTAGGTAAGACTGATCAGAACCAGAAAAATTATTTGAGGGGGTAAAAAGTATATTTTCAGTATGATACAGGTCTGAGGGGACTCCTGGTGTAAAGCTCTGATGTTGGTGAGGAGCATCCTAAGTGACATAAAGGAAATGAATGTATGAAATAAGTAAAATATTAGTTGATGTACTTAAATTATGTTTAAAGAATTGTTTCACAGGTATGTGGGCGATAAAAAGTCACATATATGAAAAATGACTTAAAAAAGGATACGAATCGAAATATGACACATGCCAAAGAGATGGACGGAGCTACTTGTGATAGAGTTCGCTGTAAGGTGTGGATGGTGTTTGATGCAGGCCTATAAGACTATAATAGGTGTCACATGTGAACAAAAAAGTCAGTGGGTTTGTAGCGCTTTTGACATAGTTTGAGAATAATACAGGGGCTGACGGTTATAATTTTATAGGGTATGAACTAAAATTGAAGTGTATGTAAATGTATGTAAGTATGTGTGTTGTATGAGTAAGGTCGGTGTGAACTATAACCTACCGACTGTGCTGTACGTGCTTAGATGAAAAAAGTAGTTAGGTAGTGAAGTAGCTTTAATGAATGATTTTATGAGTATAGGGTTCAATAATGATGGGGTCTGTGATGTATATGAAAAATGCGTAATGTAAAGGACCTAAAGAAAAACGCAAAACCTGGGTTTTGAAGTATTGTTGTTGCCAAAGGTTATGTCAAGGTATGATATGGATTGTACTAAAAAAAATGTATAGTTTTAGTGCGATGAGTATCAATGTGTTTGAAGTTTTGAACCGGTGGTTTCGTAGTAATAAGGTTGTATACCTCTATAATGTGTTGTTTGTGTAAAAAAAATTAAATGGTGTATGGTGGTAGGTTACGTTCTCGAATGATGTGTTGTAAAGTATGTAAAATATATATTTTATCCTAGCCTATATTATTCTAGCATTAGTTGGATGTTATAATGGTTCCTACTTTGGTTATCGGGATCTGTGCTACTTTATTATAAATGTAAAGGTCTGATGTGTTTTGGGGCCTACAAGGCCTAGATTTTACCATTTAAAAAATAATTATCCGGCTAAGTGGGTAAATTGTTCAATGACTTCTTCGCATAGGATGGTTTTGTTGGTTAATTTTTAAAGGAATAAAACAATTTTGCAGCTGTGTGACTGGAATGAATACCTACGTCAGGGTGTTATTATAAGAGTTTCAATTGTCGAAAAATGGGTGACCTACAAGGATACTAATCTAAATATGCTGCATGTCTAATAAAACACTGGATACTTTATGAAAAGAGGTATATTGGGTACAGCTGATGATAAAGTATGTAATTTAAAACAAAAGATGGATTTTGTGTTAAACACTTTAAAACTTGAGAAATGCCCGCTCCACAGTCCCATGAGCACACAAATACTGTGTCTAAGTTACATTCTGTGAAACTTGAAGTTTAAAGATGTTAAGCCAAGGATTGATAGGAATGGTATTTAGGTATCCCCATTGAGTTGTACATCATACAAGGAGTGGATTTGTTTTCAGTTTATTCATGATAATACTGTGAATACACATCCTATAAGGTTGAGCTTCGAATGAATATGGTCCGGTCTTCTTGAAAGTTCTGGTAAGAAATTTATATGTTGGGAGAATGTTGATGGTTATGAAAATGTAGTTTGTCAGATGTATGAAGACGTATTAATATACTCTTATAAGACTTCCAGCATGAAATCAGGTCCGAATGTACCAAGTATTGGGGAGTTTGTGTAGGACTGCTTCAGAGGCGGTAAGGTATATACATGAATTTATTGTATTAAATACACAAGGAAAAACTAATAGTACACAGACTGTTTTGAAGCTTCTTGTGACATCGAATTGGGGTCAAATAACTCTGAGAACTCTGAAAAATACCGGGGATTTACGATTATGAATCTAATCTTGTAAAATATATGTTAGTAATTCTGTTGAAAATGGATATATATGATTTATGTTAAGATAGTACAAGTCTTTGGAGAACTATGATGTACTGCTCCCCAGCAGTACACATTACAAAAATTTCGGAGAGGTTGTGGTGCTGGGAGTTGAGTGAAGTGTGAAGCAGGGGTTTTAGGGTATAAATGGTTCTAAAGAAAAGAATAGATCATAGGTGTTAGGTATGAAGATGATAAATGGAAGATGTTGGAATTATGGGTATTGTATACAAGAGTATTAGAAAATGCAAAGGGCACATGAGGGTGTGAGGTCGGTCTGAATTACTCGGCTGTGCTGTACGTGTTTAATTGACAGAATCCATAGGTAGTGAAGTAGTAGGGAGGGTTCAATAATGATTGTGGTCTGTGATATATATGAAAATGTGAAATGTAAAACCTAATGAAACATTTACAATGGTATTGTTGCATACTAGGGCGATGTCAAAGGATGGTAGGGAATAAGCTAATTAATTAAATAAATGCGTATAGGCTGAAAAGGTTTTTAGTATATATAATGTTGTATGTGTGTAATAGGTTGTAGAGGAAAGAGTATGAAGTCCTAGATGAGATGTCCGTAATACAGTAGGTGAGGTCTATTGGTGGTAGGAAGTTGGTGATGAAGTATGAATTAAAGCTATCGATGTAACTGAAATGTATTCCTACTTTAGGTTTTAGTCGAAAAATATAGTGAGGCTAAAGTAACATTGGAAATGCGAATCTAAATATCGACGAGAACTGTGGATGTTGTCATTGCCGGATTAGGTATGTGAAAATATTTAAATACATATAAAACAGGGTGTAAATGAAGACCTGGGGTGCTAGGATCATAGGATTTGAAGTAAGAATATCGATGAGGTTGTATAAGTTGGTTGAAGAAATGTGTGAATCACGAGGTTTTTTGGTACATGTTAAAGAATAGGCTAAGAGTGCCGGTTAGGTTATGATGAATTCTGAAGAAAATCCCTTGGCTGATGTTGTATGCTAGTATGTATGTATGTCTCAGTGAAAGGTTTATTGGGATAGAAGTGGTTTGAATCAAATGTTGACGGAGGTGTGGTCTATACTTGTAGAAGCCTATCTCGGTATAATGTATGGTAAGTAGAATTGAAGAGCGGCAAATTGGTATGGATTGGGCGAGGTCTCTAAGGCTATGAGAGCAATTACTGTAGACTGTTGGTGGCAGGAGAAAACAAGTGTTTAACCAGTAAAACCGAGGATTGGTAGAGATGTACCCCTCATAAAGTATGTTTCAGTATGAGGTGAATGTAGAGAGGTTGGCTAGAAGCAGCCCAAGCGATGGCTGATGTTGTATGCTAGTATGTATGTATGTCTCAGTGAAAGGTTTATTGGGATAGAAGTGGTTTGAATCAAATGTTGACGGAGGTGTGGTCTATACTTGTAGAAGCCTATCTCGGTATAATGTATGGTAAGTAGAATTGAAGAGCGGCAAATTGGTATGGATTGGGCGAGGTCTCTAAGGCTATGAGAGCAATTACTGTAGACTGTTGGTGGCAGGAGAAAACAAGTGTTTAACCAGTAAAACCGAGGATTGGTAGAGATGTACCCCTCATAAAGTATGTTTCAGTATGAGGTGAATGTAGAGAGGTTGGCTAGAAGCAGCCCAAGCGATGGCTGGAGATGAAAAGCAGTCCAAGTGAAATTAAGGTATACAAAAAGCAGCATGTAAAATAATTTAAGTTAAATATACCACATGTTGATCGAAGAATGTCTCCATGAGACCGCGGAAAAGGTACATCTAGTCCTAAAGAGTATTATAGAGCTAGGGAGAGGCGTGTTGTAGATTCAAGTATCTTAATGGGTATGATGAAAATGTCGTATGTACGGGAATGTGTTCTACATCCAGAGTAGTGTGCTGATCTTAATTTGGGTACTGTTGAATGTTAGTTGTAGGAAAAATGTTTTGTGATATAACTTACCATGATAAATACAATAATATGTATAAGGCGATAGACATTGTGTTAGGGTCGGGATGGTTCACTGTAGAGCTTAAGGTATACTATACAGGAGAGGGAACGAGAATTTAGCTGGGAGGGAATACCTATTTACTTTGTTTTTGGGTTGATAGTTTATATTGAGTAGGGTCAAAGGAGGTTACCGCCCTGGCATTAATTCAAAAATAACATTTTAATGTGTACTAGGAAATTGGTATGTAGAGTAATGATGCTAAAGATTGGTGACTAGAATTAAGGGATAAAAAAGTCTAAGTTGAATGGGTCTGTAGGATGATACCGGTGTATGTATGGGTAAACCCGGTTATGATGAAAAAATGTTAAACGAATCATGTCTAGAGAGATTGTGGGAGTTGGGCGAAGAAAACGTGTGAAGAAGGATGGTGCTAAGGAAAAGGTTAAGAGTACCGATTAGACTATGACGAAATCTAAAGAAAATCCTTAGGGTAGTGGTGTGGGTGGGTCTGTAGTAGTGGAAGCAGAATAGTGTGTGAGTAGAAGGGTTAGAGGTGAGAGTCGAAAATTGGTTAGGACAAAACGAGAAAAAATTAAAAAAATTCATGTGTTAAGTATAAAATATGAGAAAGACCCGAGAACTAGGTGTAGGCGGATCTGTAGTAGTGGAAGAAGTACAATTGGTCTGAGGAAGTCGAACTATAATTAAAGATTATGATTTTAGAATGATTGATGTGTGGAAGTAGGATTGTAATGAGAAATTATGATTTTAAAGGAAGTGTTGGCGTGGGTATGTACATTGAAGGTGATTTGTGGTGGGTAAGTACGACTGATTCATAGGGGAAGGTTCGTGGGCGTAGAATGTATGAATAGACCGAAAAAAATGTCAGACGATCTAGGGGAGAGGTTGTAGGAGTTGGGCAAAGAAGGATGGTGCTAAGGCTAAAAGTAATTGCTATTATGAAATCTAAAGAAAATTGCTCGGGTGTAGACAAGCTGGAGTAAAACATTATCTAATTTATGTGGGGAAGTATAAGTGAGAAAATTGAGATGGACTGACTTTGACGCTGTTCTGAGGGTTGACGGAGAATTAGTATGAGGAAGTAAAAGTGAATGTATGCCGGTCTTGAAAAAATATTTTGGATGGAGTGTAAGGGTTCCTATTGAGGTTGTTCAGGTTTAGAGGGAGAAGTAAAATTGATCTGGGGAAGTAGGATTTACGAATTATGATTTTATAATAATTATTGTGGGGAAGTAGGATTGTAATAAAAATTTAGATTTTAGAGGAAGTGTATACAATTGATGTGGGGAAGTAGAGAGCTGAAAATTAGGAGAGGACAATGTGATGAATTAGTATATCAAATATATTAGGTAGCCCCCTCTACATTTTGGTCTGGGACGTACTAGCTTAATTTAAATAAACTGGAGAATTCATATTCCATGTAACAGGAAATGCTTCCTGTAGATAAGAATTCTTAAATACGGCTGACTTCGGGTTCAGTAATCGGTAACGTTTATGTCATAATCTCATCGCTCGACCAGTTCATAAGTTAGATCTGCCCCCTCTCTCCAATACGTTTGTCTACTAAAGTACTGGAGAGTGGAGCATACCTGGTCAGAAATATATGTTACTATTTGTATGGGGTGGTTGGAGAGAGCTGGGGAAGTGATTCAAGAGAGAGATGACTTTATAGTGTTGAGCTGGGGAGGTACATTGGGTGAAGAGTTGATGTGGGATGGTACATTGAATGTGATTCAAAGTGAACAACTCTAGTATAGGTTGACCTCATAGTGGCTTCTGTAATGTGATGAGGGGGTCTGGGAGATGTAAAAGTTTTGGGAGGGGCAATTGGCTACGCCAACTTGAGAGAAAAAAGGTTTATAGAACACCATTGATGTGGTGTGTAAGACTAGATAGCAATGAAAAATTAGAAGATATGTTCCTAAGAAGTGACTGTTGTTGGGGAGAGCGGAAACTTCTTTGGGTTAAGAAGGATGAAAAAATTTGGTCTAGTGGGGGCTCTCTGGTTAGGTCTCATTCAACCCAGTTGAGCGCCCTCAAGGAATTTTCTGGGAAAGGGGAGGGGAAAGGACTATACTTTGTCTATGCATAGGATGTAGCTGGGGAGGTACATTGTTATACTTACTCCATACCTCAGAGGAACCACTATGTTATTACTACTTACTTCATACCTCAGAGGAACCACATTGCTATACGACCTCCATACCTCAGAGAAACCGCATTGCTATACGTCCTCCATACCTCAGTGGAACCACATTGCTATACGATCGCGGAAAATTAGGAGAGGGTAATGTGAATTAAAAAAATATATAGTAAGGATGACTTGAAAGAAATTTGGGGTGAGGGGTGATCAAAATATGTGAAAAGGCTAGAAACCGCTGAACCTTGGTGCTGCTAATACTCCCCGGAGTATATACCTAGATTATCACCACCTTCAGCAACCATGTCACAATGGTCGCGTGGTTAGCGTATCGGCCTCTCAAGTCAAAGTAGATGGGTTCGATACCGTAAGTACAAGTTATTATTTTTTTTTATTAAGAAGCCGCACCTAGCTTCTTATATAAATATTAATTTACATTCTAGACGCTTGGGAGCGCTAGTATGCTTATTATAATTTACTAATATTTAAATTTAAAAAAATCAAAGGATTGTGTGGGTCCGAAGGTGCGGGTGCTCACAGGTTGAGCTGGGGAAGTACCTCTTAGGAAAAGCAGGTCTGGACATGTCGGTGTGACGTCATGGACTATATTTTCTCCATACACTTTATAGAAAAAAAAGGGTGGGTCCTAAGGTGGGGGTGCTCAGGGGTTGAGCTGGGGAAGTACATCATAGGTTGAGCTGCGCGAGCCATGGGAATAGATGTTGTGCGGTGGGAGCCTCACAGGGGAGCCTCAGACGGGTGCCACACAGGGGTGGTACAGGTCTGGACATGACGGTGTGACGTCATGGACTCCATACACTATGTAGAAAAATAAAATTGGTGGCTCAGAAGGTGAGGGTGCTCATATGTTGACCTGGAGAAGTACATCATAGTTTGAGCTGGGGAAGTACATCATAGGTTGAGCTGCGCGAGCCATGGTAATCGATGTTGCGCAGTGGGAGCCTCACAGGGGAGTCTCAGGGGGTGGGGGGAGTCAAGGTGTCACAGATGAGTGGCCACACTGGTGCCACACTGGTGCCACATGTGGCTGGGGTACAATCCCCATATATTCTCTACTTCTACTTTAGCCCGGACATAAGTAGCAAGATATATAAGATAGGTTGGCATTGCGTAGTATCATTGGAACTGTCAGTGGACACTTGAGAAGCTCTGCCAAACACACTGTTGTGAGCATCAACCAGTGTACATTATGGGCCCACTCAATGTATCTGACATTGTATATAGTTTTGACTACATATTAGAGACAAGAAGATAGAAGTACTGAGTGGTGGGAGATTGGGAGAGAGTTGTGAGGCAAAGGTCTGGGCACCTCGGGATCTAAGCATTCAATGCTGTTATCCCATCCCTGCATGCTCTACTCTGGGAGTCCTAAATTTTGCCTGCCCTGATTTATTAGGGTAGGGGTTTTTAACAGGTTCCTGACTTCGCACAGGCTTCGGATTTAACATACACTCCGAAGGATGGCGTGCTCAAGGTTTGGTTATCTCCTAGATGCGGCCGTTTCTAGAATAACCTTGGATTTCACATTGGGATATCTCTCCACCACTTTTGGATTCTGACAGCCATTTATACACAATGTAAAGGTCAATTTTTACAACTCAGTGGTGGGCAACACATTTTCTATATAAGTCGAGTTAATCACTTATTCACAGGGGGTACTTTAGATTGTAAAGCGTATGGTCATAAGGAGCGAGGGATTTAGAGCGGTATGGGCGGTTCCGACGCGGCGATAGCCGAGCCCAAGGGGGGCCAATTGACCTATATTGGGGAGCCAAATGACCTATATTGGGAAGGCAAACCTCCCTCTCTCGTCATCAACCCCATATCGCAGTCTGCTACTGTTAAAAGTAAATAACAGTCGGTAATAATACTGCATAGATCAGGTCACTGAGTAACATGTAAGGAGAGTAACAGGTTATATCAACTGAAAGTTCGTGTACACTATATATAGCAGTCTGTTACAGATTGATAACGGAAACATATCAGTGGTATGTGTGCTTGCTTTTATTTCTTTTTTTTTCTAGTGGCTGATTTCTAGGGATGATAGAGAAGAAAAACATATATGTACCTATATAGAAGGAAACAGACAGAAGAGATCGATGTGAACCAAAGAGATATCGAGATATCTGTAAACCTAGTTTTAAATAACGGATTCCTCGTTCTGTGTGCTTCTTTGTTGACAAAATTCTCCAAATTGTTTTAATTGTATGTAAATATATTTACTTACTTATTTTGTTTTTGTTTATTTTTTGTGATAACACAATGAGTCATACATTAGATTATTTAGTTTACATAGATAAGTTCTGTAACACAATATGTTATGTTGTGAAAACTCCTGGCATGGTTGGAAGGGTTACTGACCTTACCGTTCGGTTTTATTAACAAACTTTATTAATTTATTTTCGGAAGAAAAATCGTGCCCTGTACTGCTACAGTTCGTTAGTTATTGTGACTCATGCCCGGGCATTAACTATTTTTATATCGCCTACTGCTGCTCTTACTTCACTCTAATGGATATGAGCCCGACTCTACCATGGGAGTCCTAAATTTTAATTTACTCAGGGTAGTGGTCTTTAACGAGTGGTCTAACGAGTACCTGACATCGTACAAGTTTGGGACCATTGTAGAACGTCCCATCAGAAGGACGGCATGCTCAAGGTTTTTTCACCTTCCAGATAAAGAACCTAAACCTTGACCGGATCTCAAACCCACCATTTTGAGCCCAGCAGACAAGGACGCTATCTCTGAGCTTATCGGCGTACTTCTATACACCGTGTCGTAGCATTTTCTAGGGTACTATAACTTAGTGTACGTTGAAAATATTATCAGATAGTTGTGTTTATTATTATACAATAACCTTCTGAGAACAAAGTTGATGATTTTTGAAACAATTTGAGAATTTTGAACAAAATATAGAACACAGATGCAGCTGTTTCTTCATACTAATCATGTAAGTAGCAGAAGAAATGAAGGAGCGATGTCCCGCTGATCCTGATCTTGGCAAGAATCCATGCATTTCTTAACATTTTGTTTCGTATTCATGTATTACTTGATACTCCTAACTTATGCATATTTCGTTAAAAAGAAAAAAGGGGAGTCACATTTTCTGAGGTCGTATATCTTCAGTTCTGCCCAAAGTCCACCTGGGGGAGCCCTCGGTACGTGGATGGCTAGCTACGGTTTGAACGTGATAACCGGCCTCATTCAATATTTGTTCGGAAAACGAAAATTTAGCAAACGGATGAAGTTTTAATATTTTCAGCTCCTGGGAATACAAAACAACTTTATATGAAAACAAAAAAAAAAAAAATCGTCTTAATTCATGTTATCTTGAAAGCGGTGTAAAAAAGAGGGATAGTCCTACTAAGTCTTAGAGGGTTGGAGAGACAGGGGTCTGTGCAGACATTCAAGGACTCACGTAGCAGCCAGGACTTCGAGGAACCGGGGAACTTCCCGCCAAAATTATATAGCAGCGCCACATCGGATGATGTAGTACGCATTAGTCTGTCTGCATCTGTTATCTGTGATTCGCGGCGCCATTTTAGGAGTTTTCAGGAAAAAAAACCGAATCATATTTCCGTTATTTTCCGAATATGTGTATTTTTTTTTTTTTCTGAAATGGAGAGATAGACACAAAGGGCAGTTAGTCACTCAGTTTGACTCATCAGCTGTTGAGCAATTCTCCACATGTAACCTCACTAACGGATTTGTAGGTCGACGTTTAAGGCGCTACTAAAGTGTGTTGTTGAGATAACAGATGGCACCACTTTCTACAGTAAATGTTGCCCTTTGTTTTGCTTAATAAACATCACTTTCACTCTGTTGCTTGAGTTAGAATTGCTGATTTTTTTCATCAGCGAATACAGCTTGTATTTATAGTCGGTAACTTGATTATTAAAATATTATTTCCGTTTGAATGCACTTGCCAGTGACATTGCTCCAACTAAACCTCATTATGCAATCCTTGCATTTTCGTAGCACGTGCCATATCATATTTTCATTCCATTTAGTTGACAGATTGGTTCTTACGTTCTATCAATTGTCAGAGATATGTAAGAGAATATAACAAAAATTGTATATATTTCATGATTTAAAGTAGTACATTCATAAATGCGGTTTATGAAGGCCCTTAAGGTTTTATCTAGGAAATGAAAAAGCCTTGAGTACGCCGTCCTTCGGATGGGACTAAGCGATTGTCAAGAACCTGTCGATGTCAGGTACTCGTTAAATAGGCCTGCCCTACGTGAAGAAAGCAGGGTAGGCAACATTTAGGACCCCCACTGTAAAGTCGGGCTCATGTCCATCAGAGCGACGAAAGAGCTTTCTGGTAGTAGGCAATATGACCTCTTAGTTAAAGCCCGGGCATGAGTCTCACTAACTAACTATGAGACATCTGCATACAATTTATTAATAGTTAGTTACTTATTGTGACTATCTCGGTTTTTAACTACGAGGTCATATCGCCTATTGAATTGTACTGACTCAAGACCATCGCAATCCGAAGGACGGCGTGCTCAAGGGTTTTAATGGTTCTTCTTAGTGGTTATTTTTATCAATGGTTTTATCGATATGATTTTAAATAGATACAGACAGAGCCTTATTAGCCCTATTTTAACATTTCGTTTACCAAAATATTGCACAAACAATTCACGAAAAATCAGAGTAATATTAGAAATTTTAATTAAGTACAATAAATTTGAAAACAAATAAATCAAGGTTAAACGTAAGTGCGAAGGAAAATAAAGTTTTCAAAAATCAAACGTCTATCACAAAATAAAGCGTAGATATAGTAAGGGGCATTTTATTTCGGGGGGAGGGGGGGGGGGGGGGGGGGACAGCATATATTTATATATATGTGTATATACATATACATTGTTAATTGTTTTAAGGTAATTTCAAAATTAATTCAAGTCTTCTAGCTTTTGATTGTGCAAGCTTGTTTAAGATAGTCTAGGATAAGCAAAAATGGAAATAATTTCTGATTTTCGTTGAAAGAATCGAAAATGAATTATAATATGTAGGTCGACCTTTTGGCATGAATTCTCATATTATTTTTGAAAAATCACTTCAATACAACAGTGTTGATACATCTGTCCAATAATCTATTAGAACTGTTTCAGTGTCTAGATGAATGTCTCTGTATAATGACATCAGAGCTAATCCATTCCATCTGTCTTGGCTAGTACTATTTCTGATATAGCTTTTCATACATCTAAGGGTTGAGAAAGACCGTTCATTTGTTGCTATAGAAACTGCGAGTGTAGCTCCAATTTTCAAAACCTGTGAATTGTTGGGAGAATGTTCTTGTCACATTGTTTTAGGCTTGAAATAAAATATTTTCGAACTGCTTTCTCTGTCCAAGGACAAGCTTCACCAGGATCCACACGACCTCTAGTAGGAGAATGTTTTTTGTCAATAAATTATTTCATGCTAGTAAAAATAATTTTATTATGTATTTACAAAAAATACAATTTTTTTTAAAATTTCGGGGGATTGATCCCTCATATCCCCCACTAGGTACGCCCTTGGTAATAATGGTATATGAAATGAAATTTTATTGATTTTAAATTCAACTATTTTACAGCAATAAATGGAACAAGAAATAAATAGAAACTGAATAGATGGTGAAATATAACAATAGATTATTTTAAAATATTTCAACATCAAAATAGATTTTATTTATGCAAGGATAGATTTATTTATTTATTTACATATTAAGAGTATTCTTCTCCTTAATTAAAAATTAAGATTAAAAAAAAAACATTCAACAATTTAGTTTCGAAGTAACGTTTTTGGTTGCCCAGCTATAGGATGTATAGGAGAAGTTACGTAATCGGTCTTCTGATTGGATGTTGAGTTTTCATGTTATCCACGCTCTGATTCTGGAATTTGAAAAAAAGAAGTTCTGAGGCTTAAAACAGAATCTCTAAGAACTGCCGTTGTATTGAATGTATCGACACAAAATTTAGTATGAAGTCAACTAATGATTATTAGCCCAAACAATTTTGGTGGGGGAGCGAAAAACTAATTGAGTAATTCGTTCTGGGGAAGTTTATTGCCGATGATTCACTGACGACTTTTTTCAGTGAATAATTTTAGAAAAATCAATCTCTTTATCCCCCACCCGATTTGCTTCTTATTGGACACTTGGTTGTCAACATGGCCTGTTGCTGTGTTGCTGAATGTTGACCCCCTAACAACAGGTTGCAGGTTCCTGTCCCAACACATCAAGTATTCCGCACACCGCCTCCTCAGATGACTGCCAATTCTTCGATACAAACCCCTCTCTGTTCGTCCCTACTCAGTATGCACAACTTCATCTCTGGCCCTCTCCGTATCACTCTGTTGTCATCTGTTCGACTCAAGTTCATTTTCGTTCTGATCAAACACTTCAATGCCAATCAGTTATTTGAATGTCTTCAGCATATGTCCGCTGTTAGTCCTTGACTCCAAGAAATAAAGCAAACAGTCAATAATTATTACCAGTCAGCTAGTTTTATAAGGAAGCTTTTACCTTGACCAAATCTTGATGGTTATTTTTGATTCTAATCAATAAAATGCCAACAAAAAGAATAATATCTTAATGTAACGGAAATGCGCCCCTTAGATTAGTGATTATGACTCATGCCGGGGCTTTAAGATCGGGTTCATATCGCCTACTACCTACTATGAGAGTCCCAAATTTTGCCTATCCTAAATTTTTATTCATCTAGGTTAGGGGATCTTTAATGAGTACCTGACATCGGACATGCTCGGGACTATCGCTTAACGTCCCATCTGAAAGACGGCATTCTCAAGTGTTTTTTATTACCTCCCGAATAAACTAAACTAAGGGCCTCGGCCGGGTTTCGAACCCGCTATCTTGAATTCAGTAGGCAAGCATACCACTGAGCTACTGGCGCCCTATGAACTGTTAGTAACTCTTGTCTTGTGTTGAAAGTTGACTTAGTAGTTTTCAGTATTATTTCCTTTGTACTTAGATTTCCGTAGTACTTAAAGAAGTTCCTATAAGGATCCTTTCATTTTAGCTAAATCGGCCAAAGAGAAGGAAGAGTAAAGAGAGGGCTTAACACAAAAACCCCAGCAACTCCCGAAGCAATGAATGTATCGACACGAAATTTTATTTGTACATCCAAAACCTCACAAGGAGGTATTTAAAAAAATTATATCATCACTAGATCCAGCTTTTACAATGACACCTGTGATGTATGTATGTTATGTAGATGGCATTGGAAAAAGGTTACAGGTGACAAGTAAAATATTAGAAAATATATTAACAGTTGAGTTGAAAATAATATTGGTTGTGTTTATTTCTATTTCTGTGAACTAACAAGAATCGGTCTTTCATTGATTCAAAACATGGTGTCAGAAGTGGGATATTAAGATGGGTGATTTTAAACCACCTCGAGAATTGAGTTTTTCCGGAAATTTGGAGCAAAATTGGTCAAAATGGTACAATAAATTGACAAATTATTTAATAGCCACGGAAAAAACTTCCAAAAGCTCCAAGGTAAAAGCGGCTATTCTTTTAAATTTAATCGGTGATGAAGGCGAGGAGATTTATAATACGTTCAAATTTTCCACTACAGAGGACAAAAATAATTTTGACGACATTGTTCGAAAATTTGAGGCTTATTGCAAGGTAAGGAAAAATATCATTTATGAAAGGCACACATTTTTTAAGTGCATCAGGCTTGAGGGGCAATCGTTAGAAAATTATGTCACCCAACTGAAGACATTAGCGTCAAACTGTGAATTCGGTGATCAAGAAGAAAACCTAATTCGTGATCAACTTGTACTTCACTTACAAGCAGAGGACCTACAAGAAAGAATATTACGACAATCGGACATCGACTTAAACAAAGTGATAGATTTTATTAAAGCAGCTGAAATAAGTAGGCAACAAGTAAAGAATATGCAAGGTCAGATTCAAATAGATGAAATTAAACAAGGTAAGGCCGAATTTAGTAACTATAAAAATAACAAAGGTCGTTTTCCTTATAAAAATCCAGGTGGAAGGGATTCTCATAATGTTAACGAAAATGATAATACTATTTATTTGTGCAAAAAGTGCAACAGAAGGCATAAAGTGAGGAGTTGCCCAGCTTATGGCAAGGTGTGTGCAAAATGTGGCAAGAGGAATCATTTCGCTGTGGGATGTACCGTTAAGGAAATTAAAACTATAAGTACAGACCACTATAGTGATAACGATGACGATGTCCTACATATCGATGCTGTTGGTAGTAATTTGGATAAGTGTAAAGAATGGAGTAAAGATTTAATCATTAATTCATGTTACAGAGTCAAATTTAAACTGGATTGCGGGTCTGACGTCAATGTTCTACCTTCAAATCTCTTGCAACTTCTAAAAATTAATAGAATCCACAAGACTGATGTGATTTTGGAAGTTTTTGGCGGCAGGCAAATCGTCCCAATTGGAGAAATTACACTACAATGTAAGATTAACCATACTCATGATCCTTAGCACTTCAGGTTTGTAATTTGTGACTCGAATAGCAGCAAATTTAAACCTATCTTAGGCCTCGATGCTTGTAGGTCGTTAGGATTAATAAGACGAATCGATGCGCTCTGTGAAGCTGAGACGAAAAATGACCTAATAAAGAAATATGGTGATTTGTTTACAGGTCAGGGCCTACTAAAAGACTACGTATGTCATCTTAAAATTAGAAAGGAGGTTGTTCCAGTAATAAAGCCACCCCGACGGGTCCCTCTTTCAGTGAAGAGTAGACTTCTAGACAAACTCAATGAGCTCGAGAAGCAGGGTATTATCACCAAGGCGAAGGGGGAGGCTTCTTGGATCAGTAATCTCGTGATAGTAGAGAAAAAGGACGGCTCGTTGAGGTTATGTATCGACCCTCGAGAACTTAACGAAGCAATAGTTAGAGTCCCAGCGCTATTGCCGTCCGTGTCTGAAGTTACAGCTCAGTTAAGTGGTAAGTCGATTTTCACTGTGTTGGATCTGAGAGATGGATTTTATAATATTAAACTCGATGAAGAATCGTCCAACGCCTGTGGGTTCGCCACCCCTTTTGGTGTGTATAAGTTCCTGAGGCTTCCTTTTGGTGTCTCCAGTGCACCCGAGGAGTTTCACAGGGTTAACTCGAATAATTTTGGTGACATTCCTGGGGTGGTAGTATACATGGATGATTTGTTAATATCAGCGAATTCAGAGAGAGAACACGATGACATTGTTAATAAGGTAATGGAGAGAGCCAGGAAACTTAACGTTAAATTTAATAGTGGTAAAGTACAATATAAGAAAAATGAAGTACGGTTTTTGGGTTTCATATTTAATAAGGAGGGTCTGCGGGTGGACCCCCAAAGAGTCGAGGCAATTAAAGAATTAAATGATCCAAAGAATGTTAAAGAATTACAGCAAATATTAGGTGTTTTAAACTACCTGCGATCGTTCATAAAAGATTTTGCTGAGTTAACTGCGCCATTTAGAGAGTTACTAAAAAAGGATGTTTGTTGGGGGTGGAGCAGAGAGCACACTCTGGTTTTCGAAAAAATTAAAAATATAATTGCGAGAGCGCCAGTACTAAGAAATTTTGATAACAGTCAGGAAATAACAATAGAATGCGACGCGTCTCAATCCGCTATAGGATGCTGTCTAATGCAAAACAATCAGCCCGTCAGTTATGCATCCAGGGCATTGACAGACGCTGAAACCCGTTATGGGTAGATCGAAAAAGAACTGTTAGCCTTGGTGTTTGCCACGGAAAAATTTCACGTTTTTATACACGGTAGAGAAATAAATGTCAAGACTGATCACTTACCTCTAGTATCACTACTAAAGAAAAATATTGCGAAGATTGGGTCGAATAGATTGCAACGCATGGCGTTAAAATTAGTCAAATATAAATTAAGGCTATGTCACGTAGCAGGGAAAGAAATGTATATTTCTGACACTTTGTCCAGAAATTTTAATACAGACAACAAAGAATCGTCCCCTCTGAGCGAACAGGTGCTACTCGAAAACGTCCACTCGATAACGAGCACGGACTTGCTGGATTTTACGCCTAATGATTTGTATTTACAGATAAGTGAGGTAAGGAAGAAGCAATTTAGAGAACAAACTATGCAAGACAAGGTTCTGAAAGAAGTGGTGAAGTATTTCTACGAAGGATGGCCAGTGTCGAAACAGGTGTCGGATGCGGCTAAGTGGTATTATAAAATGAAAAATGATATACATGTGTCCAATGGACTAGTCTTTCTAAATGAGAAGTTGATCGTGCCAACAGGATTAAGACAAGAAATGCTTATTAAACTTCACCAAGGGCATTTCGGCATTTCTAAAACTAAAGCCAGGGCGAGACAAATATTTTATTGGCCCAATATGTGCACTGACATTGAAAATCACATTATTCGCTGCCGCATATGTGAAAAATTCGCTTATAAAAAAGTGAAGGAACCGCTTCTGCCGCATGTCATACCAGATTTACCGTACGAAAAGGTAGGTACCGATATATTTGAGTTTGGTGGAAATTCCTACTTAGTAGTGGTTGATTATTTATCTACATGGATAGATGTAGCAAAGCTGAAAGGGAAAACGGCCAGTGAAGTAGTTAGGGCCTTAAGAGCAATATTTTGTACTCACGGAATACCTAAGGTATTAATATCAGATAATATGCCTTTCTCTTCGGTAGAATTTATGAAGTTTGCCTCTGCATGGGAGATAGAAGTAAAAACATCTAGCCCTAGATACCCGAAGTCAAACGGTTTGGCCGAAAAGGCAGTAGGAATTGTTAAGAAACTTATGGCTAAAAGTTATGAGTCTGGCACGCCATTTGAACTGGCCTTGCTGGAACATCACAATACACCAGTGGCAGGGATGTCAGCTAGTCCAGCGGAAATACTGATGAGTAGAAAATTCAGGTCGTTATTACCGGTGTCAAAAATGAATCTTTATCCTACTCTCTTGCCAAAATCCTTCTCAGAAGAGAAACGGAGGAGGCAAAATATGTCAAAGTATCACTATGACAAGAGTGCAAAAGAAGGAGATGTATTTACGGAAGGGAACAATGTGGTGGTGTTTAATAAAACGTGGGAGCCGGCTAAAGTGATCGGAAAATATGAAACACCAAGATCCTTCTTAATTAAGACTGAAAATGGTGCAGTTTTCCGACGAAACAGTAGTCAGTTAAAACAATCTAAAGTTGTTAGTAAGGGCGGCGAAAATGACGTAACTGGACAAGATGGGCAGGAAGAAAGCAACCCCAGGGATATAAGAACTAGGAGTGGAAGAAGAGTGCAGCCACCGCAGAAGTTGGATTTGTGAAAGTCATAGTGTTTTAAGTGTTCTTTTGTTATTAGGGAACTCGTTTGTTTCAGGTGCATTATTAACTGAAGGGGAAGATGTGATGTATGTATGTTATGTAGATGGCATTGGAAAAAGGTTACAGGTGACAAGTAAAATATTAGAAAATATATTAACAGTTGAGTTGAAAATAATATTGGTTGTGTTTATTTCTATTTCTGTGAACTAACAAGAATCGGTCTTTCATTGATTCAAAACAACACCTTCGCACGAAAATTTCTTAACAATTTTTGAGTTTAAAAACTGACTTGTTTTTGTTGAGATGGTAACAGTTTGAAACTTATATGCTCAAACCTGACTAGCGTCTAAATGCTAAACTAACGTCTAACCCGCCAGATGCCTGACCTTCCCAAACTGTCACCATCTGAACACAAACAAGTCAGTTTTTAAATGTTTGAAAAAAATATTATAAGATTAAATGTACCTACGTTGAAATCGGGGACATTGTCAATAATCTGTTAGAAATGGATACATGTGCCATCAGATCGGCAGGTCTAGTGAGTCACTAACAGACCGTGAACACAAGTACACTAATGCAGCCGACCGAACGGCAGGTCACCGAACCATGTCCCCAGGGGCGGGGGGGACTTCAAGGAGCCATCAATAGTAGAATTTAGAGGTTAATTATAATAGTAAATAAACAGTTGAGCATGCCGTCCTTTGGATGGAACGTTAAAAGCGACGGTCCCGAATCTGTGCGATGTCAGGTACTTAGCTATCTGAATCTGAATAGGCTAAAGTTAAGACGCCCATAGTAGAGTCGGGCGCTTGACCTCGTAGTTAAAGCCCGGGCATGAGTCACAATAACTAACTAAGTATAGCTAACTTTTTATTTAAAAAAAAAAAATGAGAAGAAATAACAATATATTAAAATTTTTGGGAAGTGGGGCTTTATTTGCCCGCAATATAAACTCCATAAAAACGATAGTTATGCCTTCTTCACTCGTTTTTACTTCTCAGCTGAACAAATTATAAGAGAAATTATGTAATCAGTCAGATGAAAAAAAAAAAAATAATATTTATTATTTATTTATATCCCCAGTACGAATTGAACGACTAAGTTTCTCCTCTCCCTCTGAAACAAATATACCGATTTCATTGAAAATTAATAGATGGTTTACTCAAGGACTTCCAACTAAATGTCGGTACGTAGACAAAGTTAGTTTTTTTTATTTTGAGCCCCCGATTCGGATACAAATTGATATATGTCGACTTTATGTAATTTTGGATTCAAATATAAAATTTCATGTACCAAATCGGTCAAAGAGAAGGTGGTTCAGAGAGGTGGGGGGGCTCAGCATAAAAATCTCAATAACTGGTGCTGTAATGAATATATCGACATGAAATTTTGTACTTAAATCCAGAATCCCGTAAGGGTGGCACCTATTAATTTTCTGCGAAATCGGTCGAAGGGAAACGGGGATGAGAGGAGATGGGCTTAACTCAATGCAAATATAATGAATGTATCGACCCAAAATTTAGCATGAGGATTCAAAAGCCACAACGTAAGTCTAACATTGAATTTCAGCCCAAACAGTCGATTGGCTTTGGAGGAAGAGCGGAAACGTAATGGATCAGTTCGTGGTGGGGAAGTACATAGCGGGTGATTGACGGACTGTTATCTGTTTCGGTCCTTGAAACCTTGAGGCCTTGAGGCTCGTGGCCCTTTAGGGGTGGGGTTGAAGAGCGGTGGGAGGTCACTACCTGCCGGGACGTGTAGAGACAGGTCCTAACATGCAGGAGGCAGGCTTGCCAACCACCTTCAACAGCAACCAATATAATCTATATTAAATAAAGTAGAAACGGGATTTGTTTCTTTGTGGGGTTTATCCAACATCACATCTCAACAGCTGGACTGATTTTCAAAGAACTTCAGAAACCTATCATCCTTTTAAGACTTTAGTACACTCGCCCCGGCACTCCGTGCCTCAAATTTCCTAAATTTGTATTTCCGCGGTGCCTATGTTACAACAAGCTAACGCCGCTTCTATTCTTCAACGACATGTCTCTCAATGAACACAAAGTATATTTCCGCGGTGCCTATGTTACAACAAGCTAACGCCATTGTGGAGAACCAAAAATGCAGTAGGTAAATTAAATTTTTTGCGTTTTTTATTGTCTGGATTTTAGTGTAACTATATTAAGAGGGGGAGAGATTTGGACGAGGGGGGGGGGGGGGGGGAACTAGCGGTGGGCGGCACAGACCCGGCGCTGCTCCAAAAATACTAGCTGGGGTGATCAGCCCGGCACTTATTGGGTTGTCCATCCACCTAGAGTAAAAAAGGACAAAGGATGTTTTAAACGACAGAAAAAGGTCACTTCCACAGAGAGTACAGTTGGCAACCCTGTCTTCTGTCTTCCGTGTTCGCTGTCCCTCTTAAACTGATTGTTAGTCAACAAAGACGAAATAACGGATAGTATCGGATTAGAAAATAAACTAGGACTACAGCCCTCTTGGTTTTCGTCATCTCGGGAATCGAATACGCCCTGTCTGACCGCAGAACCTCAGAAATAAGAACAAAATGGATGAAGAAATTAAGAAAAAAAGGAGAGAAGTAAGTCTGGGGCTGGTTGGGAGGACACGTGCTGAGGAGGATAGGCAGATCAGGTGAGTGTTGAGATCCAAAGCACAGGATGTCGTCATTAAATCACCGGCTATGTACTTCCCTAGCTCCATTTAATCAACTAAGTTAGCACTCTCCCTCTAAAATTAATTAACTAATTAGTTGGAAATATATGTCCCTCCCTTTAGCCGATTTGGCTGAAAAACAGAGTTTTTTAATCAACACAAAAACTTCAATAATAAAGTTTGTATGTAATTGCAAAACCCAATAAGAACGTAACCTACCAAGTTTCAATCTAATCGTGGGAGGAGTGACCTACCTCTTCAACAGGGAAGACAGCTGTAGTGTCTGCAACGAAGACCGACCGGACGACATCCACCACTTCTTCATGGAGTGTCCAGTCTTCAGCCAATTAAAAAAAAAAGTACCTGATAGAAGCACTGAGGAGCCCGCAACCTCACAAGACCCTTTTCAACATTGCAAACCACCAAAACCTCAATAATATCATACTATACATAGTAAGGGCGCTAAAAATCAGAGGACATTGAAGTTTTTAAATAAAATACCATTTCACTAGAAGTTTTATCACTATTTTTTTTTCATTTGTTAATTAACAGTTAGGTTCTATTACTTTGTACTTTATTATTATTATTATTTTCTATTTTAATTTATTTACTTTTTTTAAACTGAATAATGTATATAACAGGCGGAACCCTGAGTCTAAAAGATGTATTTCCTAAAGTCTAATAAAGAATTGAATTGAATTATTTCATTCTAATCGGTGTAAAGGAAGGTGGGGTTGAGAGGATGGAGGGGGGGGGGGGGGGGGGGGTAAATAACTGTCGATGTAAGGAATGAATCAATATGGAATTTAGCGATGGATTCGAGAGAGAGAAAACTTAGTTGATTGGCGCTGGGCAAGTGCATTGCCGCTGATTCACCAGCATTTTTTTTTCTAATTTTTAAAGACAGGGAAACGGAAAACTTGAAATTTCAGTGGAAATTCAATATTGAATTTCATAGCGATTATAAAAGTTGGCCTACTGTTGGAGCGTCTGGAGTCTGGAGTGTGGAAGGAACTGACATTGTGGTCTGTTGTTTGTTGTTTGGGCTGGCATGGAGTGGTGCGAGCTACCTGTATCACGCATCAGATAAAGACCAGGTCCGTCTGATTGGACCACCACCGCACATTACCGACCGGCCTACCCACTCGGGACTCACGTTCTGACAAACAACGGTCAGTCTAGTGACCCGGAGCTGTCTGTCTAGCATCAGCCACTTCAAGGACGACACATGTTGATTTTCAGCTAAATCGGCCAAAGAGAATGAATGATTTAGCTTCGGGGTTTAACCCAAAAACCTTAATAACTGCGGATGTATCGACATGAAATTTTTTTATGTAAACCCAAATCAGCGTAAGGACGAAGAAATTTCATTCACATTTTTTGTATTAAATTTATAAATTTAAAAGTCGTATATATATATTTCTTAAGAAGAGAAATTATGTGAGTCAAGAACTCCATAAGGATGACACCTATTGATTTTCAGTCAAATCGGCCAAAGGTAAAGGGGGATTAGGGAGAAGGCATTACAACCATAATATAACTATCGATAATAACTATCGATGTATCGAATGTATTGAAACTAAATATAGTATGATAATTGAGAAGTCCCTGTGGGCCCCCTCTACATCGTGCATTAGAATGAAAGTGAAACTTGGTTAGTTCGTGGTGGGGGAGTACATTGATGCTGATTCTCCGACTAAAATGTTTATTTTTATATAAACTGTTTTCTTATTAAATTTTATAATAGAAAAAAAAAACATGACTGAAATGCAAATTATTTTAAAAAACGAGTTTAAAAAAAACTAAAACAAGAATTTTTTATTTTTATTTTATCATTTTTTTAATTATTTTGTTTTCAGTTTATTTCTGTAAGGTTTATGACATTAATTAAATGAGGGACATGGTTTATTGTACCTGTGTTTGTATGAAATGTTAAATGACAAAATGAGGTCATTTTTATCGAGGATGAATTTAATTATTGAGAGGAAAAACAAGAAATGCATTTTGATACATAAAAATGATAAAAACAATATACTAATAACATGTTCCAAAAAATAAATTAGAAGCAGATAATTAGCGCTTGATTTCTGCATATATACATAATTGCATATATAAATGCATATTATGACAAAAAAAAAAAAAGGAAAAGATAGTGTCATAAAATATTGCATTTGTAACAAGTGGATGTCATTTCGACCTAAGTACAGCTCCCCCTCCCCTCAGTCTGAATATTCAAAATAATAAGCACAAGGTCGATCTTCAGAATGGTCACGTGATACACAACTTTAGGAAATTTTATGGAAAAAAATATAGGGCTTAAATTAGGACATACTTGATGCACCAAGATTTTCGGAGCCATTCTAGGCGGCATGAGACTTAAATCATGTTATATAGCACTGTGCACATTTATTGCTTCCCCAGGTATACCAAGAATAGGGGCATTTATGTAATTGGTCAGAAATACGAAGTCAAATTTTGAGCGGAATTACGTGTTCTTCTAATACTAATAATGAGAAGAAAAAAAAGGGTTCTGTGCACATGATAACTATCGATACGAAATTTCATATTTAAATTCAAAAATAATTTATGGTTTCCAGATTTACTTTGTGAAGCTCCATTCTAGGAATAGATAATTAAAGTACACTATTTCTTTGTCAAACTTCACTAAATATTCTCAAATACTCAACTAGTTTCGCCGTGTTAAGACACTATCAAGAGTCACTTATAAACTGTTTATAAGTGACTCTTGATAATGCCTTAACACGGTGAAACTAGTTGAGTATTTGAGAATATATAGTGAAGTTTGACAAAGGAATTGTGTATTTTAATTATCTATTCCTTAAATTCAAAACCTCATATGGGAGACATGAATTAATTTTCAGCGGAATCGGTTGAACGGAAGAAGAGATCAGAGGGGGGCTTAAGCAAATTCAAAAATGCCAATGACAGTCGATGTAATAATGAATGTATCAACTTGAAATTTTATATTTAAATTCAAAACCACGTAAAGATGACACATAATTATTTTGCACTGAAATCGGCAGAAGGGAAGGAAGGAAGCAGAGAAGAGGGGATCGACTTTGATACCCTGTCGATGTAATGAATGTATCGATACACAATTTAGTATGAGGATTCAGTAGTCACTATGTAAGAAAAATATTGAGTTTTAGCCCAAACGATCGTTTGTCTTTGGAAGGAGGCCAGAATCATAAAAAGTTACTTCGCACTGGGGAAGTACATATCTGGTGATGCACCGACTAATTTTATTTTTATATTTGAGGGAGTTTGACTGGTTACATAACTGCCCCTGTACCATATGGCTAGAGAACTCAGAATGTGAGGTTGAAGCCAGACTCAACTACCAACCCTTGTTCGGTAGTCCGTGCCCATAAAATCCCAGATACTTCCTTCAATAGTTAGAATAATTGTTAGATTTATAGCTGGATTAGCTGCAGTTTAATCTAGTTTTGAATATAAAATTGGTACTTGCCTGAGGCAGATTCAAGAGGCAACATGAGATGCATAATTATGTGCAGTCACGAGCTGAAGATTGGTGCAATTATTCGAGGATGACTAGTTAGCAGATCTGTAATTGAGCGTGTCCCTAACGTTAATCCACTCAGATAAATGATTAATCAAGATTAATTGAAGATTAACACTTGATCACCTCCATTCTCTTTTTTCTCTACTTTTATTAATTCTCAAACTCCCAACATTACGGAAGTTACCTCGGTGAATCGCAGGCAATGTACATCCCCAGAACGAATTACGTGTTCGCTCTCCCTCTAAAACCTACCGACCGTTTGGGTTAAAACACAACAGTTGACTTACATCGGGGCTTCTCAGTCCTCTTTGTGTTGATACATTCATTAGATCGGCAGTTATTACAGTTTTTGAAACAAGCCTCTCATCTGTTCGGCCGATTTTACGGAAAATTAATAGATGTTGTCCTTATAGGGTTTTGAATTTACATATGAAATGTTGTGTCGATATATTCATTACAAGGGCAGTTATTACAGTTCTTGTGTCAAGTCACACATCTCTAATCCCTCCCCTTTTTTTGGAGGCGATTTGGCTGAAAATCAAAAGGGTTCTCGGAACGCATATAAAATTTCGTGTCGATAGTATCTGGAGTAATCATGTTCACAGACAGACTGACTTTTTTTTCACTTCTGGAATCATAAGGTCGGAATATGAAATTCCGTTGAAAAAAAGCCCTAAGGGGTTTTATCTGGGAGGCGAAATCTTGAGCACACCGTCCTTCGGATGGGAAATTAGGCGATAGCCCCGACCAGTACTCCCCTACACTAGGTGAATAAATCTGGGTTGGGAAAATTTAGGACTCCTAAAGTAGAGTCCGGCTCGTGACCACAAGAGAGAAGAAACACCGCGGTAGTAGGCGATATGACGTCATAGTTAATGCCCGGGCATGAGCCACAATAATTAAAACTAACTCGACTAGAGATGTTTCCGGATTTGTAACATTAATAACAACAGTTGGGATTACATCAGTATACCTCCCATTGAGACTGACCCATGGCCCCCACATTGGATTGCGGGCCCTGTAACCAGCATCAGGGTCGGGCCCCCCATCTCATAGTCATGTGCTATATTATAATTACATGGTTATTTTTTAACCCGTTTACAATTTTATTTAAACTAAAAATAGATTGTAACGTATAATTAATGTTACAGTATCAGTTAGATTTTAAAACCAAACTTTATTGATTAAATTATTTCACACATCAATTGCTACCGTGATTATATCATTTACTTTAATTTTACTGAAATTAACGTTAAAATTTTTAGATTTCTTTGACTCACTAACATTAAAATAAAAATTGACAAAAACTAGTATTACGATCTAAAAAAAAATAACATTAAGAGCTCTAAAAATTACGATGTTTGTGTGTGTTTAATACACTGGCTACAACAAAAGCTTACTTATAGCCTAACTGCCGTAAATTATCATAGCTTTCCTAGCTTTCTTTTGACTAAATTTATCAATAACATCTGAAAAGACAATAGTTTTGTCCAATTCATTTTCGATTGCCAATATTGCCAGATGGTTGAGACGAGTTTGGCCAGTTGTGCTTCTTTGCCATGTTTTTAATGAATTTGCAAGCCTACTAAAAGACCTTTCAGTCGTAGAAACCGTCCTGTCTCGTGCGGACTGTTTTATACTAGTCATTTGCAAACAAGAGTAACTATCCATGCACGCAACTAATTAAATAATAACTTAATAACTCGCACAACTAGAATATGTATCTATTATACTAAATTTCCTTATAATTATATATTTTGCCTTTTTAAGCTATGATCCCTTGCAAAATCTACTAAAATAAAAAAATAAAAAGGACTGGAGCCGGACCCCCTTGGGCCCGGGCCCTGCAACCAAAGTTGCACCAGCCCCACCCTTGTGGGGGCCATGGGCTGACCGGTGGAGTAGTCAGACAGTATACCTCCCACTGAGGCTGACCGGTGGAGTAGTCAGACAGTATACCTCCCACTGAGGCTGACCGGTGGAGTAGTCAGACAGTATACCTCCCACTGAGGCTGACCGGTGGAGTAGTCAGACAGTATACCTCCCACTGAGGCTGACCGGTGGAGTAGTCAGACAGTATACCTCCCACTGAGGCTGACCGGTGGAGTAGTCAGACAGTATACCTCCCACTGAGGCTGACCGGTGGAGTAGTCAGACAGTATACCTCCCACTGAGGCTGACCAGTAAAGTAGTCAGACAGTGGGCGGGTCCAAAACAGTAACATCGCAATCAGCGGATATCTCATACAATGATTTTCTATAAGTCAAGTTTTTCACTTTCACATAGAGGTGAAAGTGGTCTGAGAAGACCTGGATTTTCCTAAAGGATTTCCTTGAGTGCCGTCATCTGTAACGATGGCTTGAAAACCTGCAAGAATGCCATTTTGTAATTTTTAAACAATGGGTGTGGAGAGTGATGACGTACATATGTAGCAGGTACGACATTAAGGATCCAGACCCTGCCTAGGAGCTGTTAAAGAGGCCAGGAGGACCAGGTTCGATAATGCTAAGATGGCTGACGTAGTGATTACTTAAATGGTTTCAAAATAAAAAAAGTCGTCAGTGAATAACCAGAAATGTACTTCCTCAGAACGATATTATCAATTAAGTTTTTGTCCCAAGGCGTCCTTGACAAAAATTACCCTTTTAATGGCTCAAACAGCCCGTTGAAGGGCGGGGTTCCCTTTTGACCCTTAAGTTTCATTACATTATATTAAAGTACTAAAGAAACAAGGAAGAACTGTGCAAACAGATTTTTGATGCATCAAGTAGTTCTCGGAAAGAAAACGTTTAAAGTTGCACGTTTTCGCCGGGCTGCAGCACGATAATTTTCCGCGCACTTACCTATCAGCAACACCATATCCACAATTTTGCTAGATGAGTACATTGCAAACGCTGTAATTCCTTATCACTGTAAGTCGTTCTCTCTTAATCCTTAAACTTCTCTAATAACTTTTCAATTCCTTTGCATCAAAATACATGAGTAATAAGCGGTGGTAGTTTGTTGGAATTTAATAACTTCAGAATAAGAAAAACGTGCAACTTTAAACTTTTTTTTTCAAAAACTACTTGACGTATCAAAAATCTGTTTGCACAGTTCTTCCTTGTTTCTTTAGTACTTTAATAAAATGTAATGAAACTTAAGGGTCTAAAGGGAACCCCGCCCTTCGAAGGGCTGTATGAGCCATTAAAAGGGTCATTTTTGTCTTTTCGAGGACGCCATACTATAGCTCTTGGCAAGTGCTACAACTTTAGTCCTATGCACAATTTTGATATCTCTTACCATTTAGGAGTTATTTCACTTTTGGCCCGCTTATCTGGGCCACCCTGTATATTCTGTCTTTTTAATAATATTACTTAAAACTGTATCACTTTTTATTTTTAGTTATTTATTCTAAAAGTTGATATGGTACAGCATTGAGCTGGGGGAGTAAAACTACCAATTGATCTTCAGGAAGATCGGAGGGTGGGACAATGGAGGCGGTCAACCCAAACAGAAACGCTAACAACTGTCGTTTTGAATCGACACGATATACAGTAAGATATTTCAGTAGTCACTGACCTATTGATAGGGATCTATCGATACAAGTAAAGTATCGATACTTTGATCCAATGCCAAGTACTTTTGGTATCGATACTTTTCTTTCGATACCAAGTTGGTATCGAATAGACGTTACTTGTATCGATTCAAAGTACTCGTTTCAAATTTCAACAATTAAAAAAAGTTTAATTTCTTACAATTTTCTTTTATTTGTTGTTGCAATAAAATACTGAACTCAAATTCCGGTCCACGGACAAATGACATATATCGATGGTGATAACCTCATGGGTGATGTGATCACGCAGTCTGTGTGATGCGTCCTTATTTCATACCTGATTTACATTAAATGGTTTATCGTTTATGAAGGTATACGTTTGTTTAATTTTGAAGAAAACCGTGAACATGATTACGATTTCATTATTTTATTTTATTTTTACATTCCATTTCGTCAATTACAAATTATAATGCCGCGTCCTACGGCGAAAGTGTGGATTTATTACACTATGAACGTTTCGATCTGAGCGACTTGCAAAAAGTGTTTTAAAATAGTGAAATATTGTCAAAATACGAATAGTCTCCAGTAGTTTTATATCCTTAGTAAAAATAAATTGTAGTTTTTTTTATTACATTCAGTATGTTTTTAATAATATAATTTTATCTTATTCAATTTGATTTATTTGTTTCTTATGCCCACTACAATATCTCATTTACCTACATCTTTCAAATTGTATTGTGTTTTTTATTATTATTATATAGGTATATATAAATATTATACATGGTTTAAAATTAATTATAACGAAGTACTCGATGCAATACAATTTTTATTTAAATGTATATAGATTTATAGATTTTTAAAAATTAATTATAACGAACTACTCGATTCAATCGATACGAGTAGGTATCGATACCTTTTTTGAGTAGTATCGAAAGTTTTATTAGATACTACTCATGAGTAAAAGTATCGATACTTTGTGGTATCAATAGAACCCTACCTATTGATATTCAGTCAAATCGTTACATTGATTTCAGAGGGAGAGCGAAAACTTAGTTCGATTATTCGCGCTGTGGAACTACATTGCCAGTAGGTATTTCATTCTTCTTTTTTTTTTTTTTAGGAAGTTGGAAAACATGAAATTCCGGTTAAATCTCAATATCGAATTTCTGTCCGATGACGTAATTTCCCCTATGCCAGGAGAAGTGAGGCGACCAGAAGAAGGGACTGTTAGACTGACTGACATAATGGCGTGATGTAGTGAGTCACTCTGATTCATAGCTTACCTGGCATGGTCCGTCCTTTGGGAGCCTCGTTCCTCTCCTCCATTCTCCAGCACAGGATATGGACAAAAACAACAAAAAAAACACGAAAAACCAGTGTTGGAAAGTAGAAGTGGGGGGGGGGGGGGGGGGGGGGGGTTAACTCGATTATAGGGACCGGTTTCTATCGGTGCGCATGCAGACTGCAATTAGTGCAGAGAGGAGACTGTTTGGGGGTCCCAGGCCTCTCAATAGCCGTACATGGCTACAGCAGTTTCAAAAGGTAGGTACGTCAACAGTCAGGTCCTGGTGACGCTCATGGCGAAATTTATTGAACTTCGCCAACATCATCAGTACATTTTAGCGGCTCAGACATGTTATTACCCAAAGCTAAAAACACTACTTGGAAATTTATAAAGCTGGCAGTAAATCAATAACTAGAGGGTGCTGGTAGCTCAGAGCTAGCATGCTTGAATACTGAGCTCAAGATCTCGGGTTCGAAACCTCTGGAAGGGGAAAAAAACCTTGAGGACACCGTCTAGTGACTGTTGCAGGATCGTCTATAACATTATAGGTCCTGCTCGGCCAACTTTCTCAAGATGACGCCATAGGCGTGTATCTCGGGGGGGTCTAAATCCTGATGATTTTTGATCATGTTAAGATTTGTATGGCCCCCTCAACAATACAGATAAACAGGCTGAAATTGTTCGGTGCACCTAAAATTTCAGCGCCCGCTGAATCTACCATTGTGGCACTTGAAAATCAAAATCCGAAAATGAAAAGTGTTCGGGGAAGCAGCAGCAATGGACTGAAGTCGTTGGTGAACCACAACGAAATAAATGTTCGCCCCCCTCCAAAACCACTCTACCATTTGTACTTATATTCAACAGTTGACTTACATAGAGGCTCCTAAATCGTCATACTAAATTTTGTGTCGAAACATTCATTACATTAGCAGTTATTAGAGTTTTCCAGTACAGCCCCTCTGATCCCCCCCCAGTTTTCCAGTACAGCCCCTCTGATCCCCCCCCAGTTTTCCAGTACAGCCCCTCTGATCCCCCCCTTTTCTTCTGCAGATTCCGCTGAAATTTAATAAGTGATATATAATAATAATACAAAATTTCTTGTCGACATACCTATTTATTCTATCGGTAGTTATTAGGGTTTTTGTGTTAAGCCCCCCTCTAATCTGCCCATCGTTTTGGTGAATTTGGCTGAAAATTAGGTGTCGTCGTTCGAGGGTTCTGGTTTACATATACAATTTTATGTCCATACATTCATTCTATCGGGAGTTATCGTGTTCAGACACACACACAGATACATAGATAGACAGTTTTTTTAAAATCTTATTTGGAATCTTGAGGTTGGAAAACAAGAAATTCCGTTGAAAACTTCGAATCGAAGTTTTAACAGATTACATAACTTCCCCTATACTGAGGAAGATAAAACAGATACCATGACATTCTTATACCCACAACGTTTTCACAGATCACTCCCCCCTCCCTTTATCCTCCTCACTCTCTCTCTCTCTAAATCCAAATTAATTTCGCCCTCATTTCAAACTGACATTCCTGGGTCACAAGAGAAATGATTGCATCAGCGAGTTTCTTTGCATCATTGTGTTACATTGAAAGTGACTTTCTTATATAGGCAATGCAATGTCACTGGGTAATTCCACGTCAAATGTACGACGAATTAAGGGTCACCATCTTGGATTTAATTCAAATTTGGCAAGCAGTTTTCTTGTCTGAAAATATGAAGTTTCTGAAAATTTGGAACCATTATCTAAACAATTGCGCCATACAGAGCAATTCTTCTGAATTTTTCAATTTTCCAAATTGAAAAATAGATAATTCATTTCTGCAATACAAAATGTGATTTTTAATGAAAAAAAAAATTTCAAAACACATAATTGATTGGAAATTTTCCGTAGAATCCAATGCCGCTGGTTATTTTGCACTAATCGACGCGCATGCGCAGAAAAGGCAAAAAACAGTGTTTTCGTTAAAAATTCATATCTGAAAACTCATAAAGACTCAACTCATAAGTTATATTTAGTATGAGAATTCAGAAGTTCTTCAATAAGACACCTGTTGAGTTTCAACCAAATCGGAAGATTGATTTCAGAAGGCGACCGAAAACTTTGTTCAGTAGTGGGGAGGTACTTTGTTCAGTAGTGGGGAGGTACTTTGTTCAGTAGTGGGGAGGTACTTTGTTCAGTAATGGGAAGGTACTTTTTTTTCATTTTTGGATTCGAGAAGTTGAAAAACAAAATTCCAATCACATCCACAAAGACATCATAATGAAAATGGTTAAAACGTTTTCAAAGGACCTTGAAACGTGAAATTCCGTTGAAAATTCGATCTCAAATTTTTTGCACGATTAAAATACTATCTTATTTTAAATATATAAGAGAGTAAAAAAAAAAAATGATTCGTCCTTGTTAAAGTGTGGAACGGGTGCAAGACTGGACTGGGCTGCCCCGGCGACTACAGAAGGGAGGGTCTGTGATATCATCCGATTTTAACAGAAATAGTGTGCAGGTGGTCTAACGAAGGTGGCGCTCTGCATTCTGATGAGCAGATTGTGCAAAACGATAACGTGAATTCTTACAGTTACAGAACATCTGGGCCAAACTCAACAGAACCTTTGATAAATTCCAGAAAACAAACTATACAGTTCCTTATAATAGAAACAACCCACAGGTGGTCCAACGGAGACGATGTCCCACGTTCTCATGGTCAGATTTCGCAAAATTATAATGTGAATTCCGAACGGGTGAACTGTTAGGAAGCTGCCGATGAACACCTGGGCGAAGTTCAACAGAACTCTGTCCTAATTACCGAAATAATTAAATCGTTCCTCAACTGAACATTGCAATGTCTGTTACTTCCTTCAACCACCGGAAGAGGAAATAAAATGAATGTTAAAAAGTATAAGCAGTAATGCACTACCCCAGCGCGGATTAATTGAATGATGAATTTTCGGGTACTTGGTTTTCGGTTCTACACCTGAACCCGGGTCCCAGTTTCCAGATCTTCCACAAGATTTCCGATAAGCTGAAAAGCAGCACTTTTTTCTAGCGGACACACTTAAGTTTTTCCGCCCTCTCTAAACCTTCAATCACTTTATTTATAGACCCCTCCGTCTGTTTTTGCTCTTTTGATAGTCCTTCGATCTTCGGAATTGAGGCTACACTCCGACTCACACATAAGTATCTTTTGAATTTTCCTATTATCTCAGAGTTTGAGGCTACGACCCGATATACACGTAAGTTTCCGCCCTCTCTGTTAATCTAAATTCAGCCTCGGACACGAGTCCAAGGATCCACAAGGTTCCAGACCTGGCCTTGAACCAAGCATTTCTCGAGACAAATATCAGGATTTTTGTTGGGTTGGTTGAAACTTGCGTGTGCTTTCCGGTTTAGGTCAATTACAATGATCGAAGAATCTTGAGGACCTAAAACTGAAGGAAAGTAAGACTCCAACAAATATAGAGTCGGAAGGTTCCACAGTTCCAGACTGCACTCGTGTTCATGGTAACCTGATTAACTTTCTTAATCTATATTTCTAACCCGGTATAAATACATAATATTTCTTTCTCGACTATTTTAGTTAGGACGAACCTGAATATATGTTTCATCTTTGTTACGGTTGAATATCATCATATCTGGTTGAAGCCTCTCTACTGACATTTCTGTATTGAATGTGTTCTTCAAAAAATATAACAAATCGGCGCCACAAGGACGATTTATATTCTATATTTCTTCCTCGACTATTTTAGTTAGATATATTCTGGTTGATTCTAACTAAAATAGTCTATCATCGTATCTGAAGTTTGCTGTATTCATGTTTTTTTTTTAATATAAGGAAACTGCATCACTATCATAACCTATTTTCTATATTTCTTCATTGGCTATCTTAGTGACCAAATAGACAATATTTTTCATCAATCTTTTCATTTGGTAAAGTCTTATGTTTTTTTTATTTGGTGAATTTACCTTCCGTTTCTGCTGTTTATCCATCGATCTGAAAATTTGAGTCTACACCCTGACTCGGGGACTTAAAATAAATGTCCGCTCTCCCACTAAGCCTTTAATCTCTTTATTTGTTGGATTCTTAGCTTCTGTTTTAGTTTTTTGAAGGTTTTTCGATCTCTGGATTTACTTTACTGCTACGCTGCAACTCAGGCATGAGTTTCCTCGCTCTCTCTAAACTTTTGATCTCTTTATTTGGTGGACTCTTCACCTTCCGTTTTTGGTCTTTTGCGTTTCCTTCGAATTCTAAATTTTAGACTACACTCGGACTCCGACATTAGTTTCCGCTCTCCTGCTAAACTTTTGATCTCTCGGGCCGAGGCCCTTAGTTTATTTTATTAAGGAAGTAAAATAAACTTAAACACGCCGTTCTTCGGATAGTATGTTAAGGGATGGTCCCGAGCCTGTACGATGTCAGATACTCGTTAAAGACTCCTATCCTTGGTGAATAAAAATTTAGGGTAGACAAAATTTAGGACTTCCAAAGTAGAGTCGGGCTCATGTTCACCAGAGTGACGAAAGAGCGCTCTGGTAGTAGGCGATATGACCTTGTAGTTAAAGCCTGGGCATGAGTCATAATAACTAACATCACCATGTTCCATCTGTTAGTAATGGGACTTTCGGATCCAAATCGAAGCAGATTTTTTAAGGTAAATAAATAACTAGAAATATATATACAATATAATTATTAAATATAGTATATTGAAAATAATAACAATAATAAAATGTTAATATATAAAACAATAATAATTAAATTAGTATACAAACTAATAATAATATTCATGTATAAACTGTTAATGTAGTAATCTGGACTCAGGGGAAGATGTGGAGCTGCACCCAACTTCCAATATGGATCTCTGTTTTTTCTTCCACAAAATAAGCAAGTTTTATTTCGACCATTTTTTTCTTTTCGTTCCCTAATTGTATCGTACATTAGCCCCCACTTTTAAAATGTGGGGGACCGTTCAACTATTTTCATAAAATCTATTATTATTAATTATAGTCATTTTACAATCCTCTCAGATTTCTGGGCATTTCCTGGAAGCTTTATGAAATTCAATTGAACCGTGCTCGAATCCCACCCTACATCTTCTAATGAACGATTCAATTAGAAAATGAAAAAAATAAACAATTCAAAAAATATTACCCTTAATAAAAAACAAAAAACTGCTCGATAAAAAAAATCAACACTATAATTTTAATGCTAATGTGAATGAAAATGCCTCCGTGCGCGAATTGAGCGAGAATTTCCAATTTTTGTTTTCACGGAGAAAAAATATGGGAGCTCCACCATTGTAAGTTTTTTATGGCGCCAATAGTTTCTAAGATCCGTATTGTGGCCACTCACTTTAGTGGGATCTATATCTCCACAGAGTAATAAAAAGATATTCTTAATTATAATATACAGGGTCATTTGTGGGTAGTGAAGAAAAAAATGGTGATAGTACACCTCATTTGCAAAAAACATCCTCCGACCTATTTTCACTCGTTTTTGAGTTATGAATTGTTTTGCGTTTTTTTTTGTTGTTGATAAAAACAATTTTTTGAGTATATAATATGAGTATATAATATCACATTTCTGAGCTTCTCGTCAATTTGAGAAGTACTTTGACAATACTCTCTCAATTTTGCAACCGTCCAAACAAAAGTGAACTTTGTGATTATTTTCACACGTACAATTACCTGCAGAAATGATGAATGAAGTACAGAATAAACGTTTAAAATATAGAAAATCCTGGACATGGGCAACATTTTGGGAGGATGGGCCACAAAAACGTTTACATGAGCACTGCGGTAGCTAGTGGACGCCACATTTTTTGTAGAATACGTTTCGACCATCCTAGTGCACACACACTATATAGGATCAGTGGTTTTCCTCTGAAGATGTGCAAGTTACGAAAATGGGTGTAATTGATGGTGCCCCTAATTTTTGTCAAGGAATCCAAATATACCGTGAAAATATTTTTTAAACCGCTGATCCAATCGACATCCTATAATGTATAATTTGAATAACATTTACATATAAATATATTAAATACAAGTTTATTATTAAAAATGAACAAGATACATAAATATGGCTCTACATTATTATTATTATTCCGCTCACAATTTTTTTTCAAAATAATTCTATTCGTGTTTGTCATTCATGTTTCTTCTGCTAAACTTCCATCTGAACGGACCAAAAACCTTTTTTTTTTTATAAGTCTCCTCTTTGTGCCACATAATTTAAAATGTTTTCTTCAGAGTTGTTGTTCTACCATGTACAATCTTCCTCCGCACTCTTTTGATAACTTGGTTTGGTTTTGTGTTTTCAGGCTCTGAATGAACCTTCATTCCTGGATCTGCAGTCTGCATCCCTCAGGTTCCTGGACAGACTCTCGCCGTCCACAGCCTCACCACACTCTGCAACATTGAAACAATAATTATGATTGGATGACCAATGTCCAATTGGAATACTGATGTAATACAATAAGTGTGTTCTCCATTCCATGTCAAATCAACCTCAGGCTCGGAGCTCAACATCTGCCATTTACTTAATTTTTAATACACTTATTGAGTTGCTAAATTCATGAACAAATACAAATTTTTGGATCAATTGAGAAATTATTTCCTGAGGGGAAAACAATGGAAGTTCGTTGTTCTTCTGTCGTTGCGGAACGAGACTTTATTTCGATTTTTTTAAATAACACGTTAACGTTTCGTTATTAATTAATCTTGAATCTGGCACAATTTTAAGAATATTCCATAAATTCCTTTTTTTTTATTCTTTCGTCATAATTAGAGTACATATTATGTGTGTATGATTTTTTTGTTGTTATAAATAGCAAAATGCGAACCTCTCATTCCACACCCACACAGTACATTAAAAACAACCAACTTTGAATATTTATTTTCTAGTTAAATAAATACTCTAAAATTTGTTCATAAATCGACCTTTCTACGTTTACAAATTAAGTGAATCAGAGATGATAAAGCTCTCATTTTCTTCTAAATTGTTCGTTTTTGAGGTGGAATGGTCGATATGATTCTGTAGCTTGTGTACCTGACTCTGTTTTCAAATAAACAGAGCGACCTTTATCATTATCCAGCCTATTTATTGCATTTCCTCTTCTACACTATCACTAACTTATAGAACATTACAATATATATTTTACAGACAAGGATAAGATCACAAATGTTAATATTAATTAAAATAATATTAACATTGTAATTACAATAACCAAATACTTCCAATAACGGAGATACGGTATTACGATTCTTACCTTGAGTGAGAGGCTTCAGTTTGTCGATAGCTGGTTGTTGTCTGATGAGACCTGGAGACCTGGTAGTCCAGCTGGTAGAGGACAACTCATTATCCTGTAACACATCCCATATATACATTAGTAAGGTGCAGATTTATATGTAATGACAAATTCGAAATATGTATATAAATATGTTTTTGATAGTTATTTTGGCCAAATATGTAAAAACAAAAAATAAATAAATATATAAAATCAAATATTGGCCTCTAAACGATATTTATTAATGAATTAGCAAAGTTAATAAAATAAAATAAACAAAATAAGGGACAAAACGCGTCCCAACTTTGTAAATAATTCGAAATTAAAGTAATGATAATAGGAACGATATATTTTCTTGCTGTACAATAATAATTATTGTACAGCAAAAAAATATAACGTTCGTATTAACGTAAATATTAACGAACGATAAAATATTAACGTAATTTTATTAGTTCAATGTTTTTATACAATTATTGTATAAAAACATTGAACTAATAAAATTTGAGTAAAACTGAGTTTGTTTTAAAGATGGCTTCTCCAATAAGTTTTTTGCTTTATTAATAGCAAGTCCTGTTTCACCATCCAATTTCGACAACGCGTCTTTTATTTCCTCAAACTTTTGGCTGAAATATTCGGCCGTTTCCCATCCCACGTTCCCCATCTCGTCACAATCGGTTGAGGTGGTAAATTCACATCTGGGTAACATTCCTTCAGAATCTTTACGCGACTCGGTCCTTTTAAGAATAATTTTTTTACAGGAGAAATAATCAGATCGAATAAACACTGCGACTCTGTGAAAACTATGCGCCACACAAGTTACGTGTATCAGTCGAGGATAAAATACTTTAATAGACTGTTCTGCCTTAACCATCGAGGGTGCCGCGTCCGTTAAAAACAAAAACACTTAGTCGTTTAAAATTCTGTCGGACCAAAAGAACGGACATGGAATGATTAAAAAATGTAACAAGTAATGTAACGTCTCAAGGTTGCAATGGTTCAAAACAGCCAAATTTAGAAGATAAAGGTTTGGATTCCCCATCGGACAGTTTCTGCACAATCGCATTTGCGATATATCTCCCCTGAACATCCGCGGTTTCGTCTATTGAAACCCATATTAGTCCTTCATTGATTATTTCACGTATTTTCGTAAGTGTTTCGACAGAAATATTAGAAAGAGAGTTTTTTCTAAGCGTGCTTTCATCGTGCATTTTTTTCCAATATGATTCTCTAAAAAGTTTTTTAATCCTGGATTATCTAATTTACTAAATGGAATATCGGTTTGATGAAAGGCACGGCATAAATCTGTTAATATTTCAGACTTACTTGATGAAGAAGCAGTTGTAATAAAAAGTTTATTTCGTTATATTTTTTTTTCTTTTGCCTCGTTCCTATGTTAACTTATGTGATGATTGTGACGGTGAGGAGGGGGGGACTAAACAAAAAAAATGACGTCACGTTTATTATTACACTTTAAAATAGGGGGGGGGGGGGGGGGGAATTAAAAAATGACGTCACGTTTAGGGGGGGGGGGGGGTCAATTAAATGTGACCAATTGTGACAAGGGGGAGGGAGGGGGTTAAAAACACCTCAAAATCGTGTGACGTAGTTTGTGAACGGCCCCTAATAAGTTCTTTGCACTTTGGTACTCTTTTGAATGATTGTCCCATCATTCATTTGTGGAGTAATAATTTGAAAAAAAAAGCCTTTAAGATATCTATTTTCATAGTTTGATAGGTAAGAAATAATACTTTATACATGCAACCTCCCGCTGTAGGCTCTATCAAAACTCGCGCCACCCCAATTTCAGTATATAAATGCAATAAAGGCATGTATAGTGCTTCAACTCACCTTGCGTCAAAACTGCAGCATCGCTAGGAGCTGCCTCGTCACAACAGTAACTGCAAGAAGAAAAATTAAGATATTAGTCCCAAATATAGTTTGGGAGCTTCCAGTAATTTACCTATAAATTCATCTTCCCAAACAACTATTTTTTACCCTCCAAGGGCCTTGGCCGGGTTTCGAACTCGTGATCTCTAAACTCAGTATGCAAGCACGCTACCGGTGCCCTCTTTTAATTTACCTAACTTGTATTTATATTGAGCCCATATTAAAATATAGAAAGACATTTCTGTAAGAATTACACCAATTAAAAAATTATGTATTATTTTTTCAAACAAATATGATAAATATATAAACAACAAATCTAATGAAGAACTGAGAGATAATAATAACATTTGTGCAATAACCTTTAAAGATAATAACTCTACTCCATATAATAAAAGGTTAATCCAAGTTTTATTACATTCACTTTTAATTGTTTACTTCAGTCTACGTTTTAAAATATCTCTCCAATAAAATATCGGTTAGAAATTCATGTTTTCCGACCCCTGCTACCAAAATGAAAGAAAAAATCCTGTATGTCTGTGAACACGATTAACTGCCGGTAGAATGAATGTATCGACACGAAGTGTGCATATAGAGAACCATATAAGGACCACACGTATAGAAATGAGTAGAGATAAATCAGTCGAACGGGAGGGGTGGGGTCAGAGGGGGCTCAATTCAACAATCCCAAAGAAATGTCGTTATAATGAATGTATCGATACAACATTTAGTACGAGGACTCACAAGCCGCTTTGAGGTAAATTTTTTAACGAGTACTTGACATCGCACAGGCTCGGGACCATCACTTAACGTCCCATCCGAAGGACCGAGGGGTCAAGGTTTATTCACCTTCCAGATAAAAAAACCAAAGGGCCTTGGTCGGGTTCCGAACCCGCCATTTTGAGCTCAGAAGGCAAGCGAGCTACCGGCGCCCTCACCTATTTACAAAAAGATCTTTTGAAAGACATTTCAATGCACTTCAGGCCAACCAAGCTAGAGTCTAACTAACATGGAAATGAAAATGAGTCCCTCTTAAAATATAAAAATAAGAAGTTATTTTTCTTATAACGGTTAGGAATGCGAGTTTACTTAAATAAACAATATAAAATACCTTCTTAGTAGATGAGTCCATTGAAAATAAAATTTTTCTGTTGTTTTTGAACGAGTTTCGGTTCTCTCTGTTTCAACTATTTTCTTTTATTTGTGATTCTACCTACCACCTTAGTGATATCTGAAAAACACACGTACCCAATACGGAATATAAAGTGAAGCGGACCAGTGTCTTAGTTGGTTTCAAAAATATTTGTATACATATTTGTCTTGTGAATGAATGTTAATCAGTGAACGTTTGATCGAGTTGTTTTGATTATCGACTAGATACTCAACGATTGTGATATATGCTATATGATTTGGTTTTTTTTGTTAACACGCAGATTGAAATCTCAATGGATTGTTAACTCGAACGAGCGTCTCGTCCAATATGATCGCCCCTGCACAAATTAATTATTTATAATGTTCCATCCGAACAACGGCCTGCTCAACCTGTTTTACCTACGAGATGAAAAAAAAATTATCTAAGAGCCTTATAACTATTGCTTTATCCAGAATGTCGTGGCGTGCCTTGAGAGGTTGCCCCCCCCGATTCCAAATTTTTCTATGAACTCCCTCCCACTATGAACAATAAAACTACTTATATCGAGGTGGTTTGGATTGGTCTCTCACGCCGGAAAGGCAACCTCACTAATAGATCACTAAAAAGTCGTCGGCGAATCACCGGCAAAGTACATCCCCAGAAATAATGAATCAATTAACTTTTAAAAAAATGGAATTTTAGTATACTTACAAGGTTCTGTTTCAAAAAGTGTAGGGGGGGGGGGGGGGAGCAATTTGGAATTATCGAACCCAGATAACCTGCCAGTTAGTAAGGAAAAAGACAGAGCTACAGTTGGACGTAGAATATGAAGATTGAAGGAGGGTGCGGGTGGGCGAACAGAGAGGGGGGGGGGGGGGGGGGAGGAGAAAAGGAAGAGTCAGATCGGAAGTCCAAATTAGGGAGAAGCATGCAGAGATGGGACAACAACCGACCAATTATATAGCCAAGGTCTGCGCACTCAGTGCAGTACCAGCAATGGTATATTGAGGCCCTTCAAATCGTAACATCTAGTTTAGTTCATCATTTTCGGATTCACAGAGAAATTCTGTACGAACACCAATTATCTATGAACGTTACAATTTGTTTTTCTAAAATGTATTTTGTGGCTATGCCACTACATCGAGTCATGAAAACTCGACGATTTCATGTTATGTTACTTACCACAACGCTTACTGGCTCGACTATAAAACTCGACGATTTCATGTTATGTTAGTTACCACAACGCTTATTGGCTCGACTATAAAACTCGACGATTTATGTTATGTTACTTACCACAACGCTTATTGGCACGACTATAAAACTCGACGATTTCATGTTATGTTACTTACCACAACGCTTATTGGCTGTACTATAAAAATAAATTTTGAAAAAATCGTCGGCGAATCACCGGCAACGTACTTCCCCAGAAAGAATTCATCAATTAACTTTTCGCTCCCCCTCCAAAACCAGTTGACCAATGGATACACATAAAACATTTCGTGTCTATACACTAATTATATCGAGAGTTCTCATGTGCACTGACACAGACATTTGTTTTCTTTTTCATTTGGAATCATGGTGTCGCCAACAAAAAAACTTAACTTCAAATTTACTCTAACCGATTTCATAACTTGTGCAAAAAACAATATGCTAATAAGGTTATGACTGTGCAGTTCCTAACTTCGCCACTAGAGTGCTATACGAGTCATTGAAGACGGCGTGTATCTCGCGAACCTTCGAAAAAAAGGAGTTTCATACAAAATTGCCAAAATAGCACATATAACATCTTCAATTCAAATTTCAAGAGCGCTCACAAATCAGACATCGCGATAATGTTCAAATAATATTTAGTAGACGTGGAATGTGAAATTCTTTTGAAAACTCGATCTTAGATTTTTTGCACGATTACAAATGTATAAGAAAGTAAAAAATCAAAATTGATATTAGGTCAATAATAATTACATAACTCTGGAAGGGGAAAAAATTGACAACAGTAGAGGAAAGTGAAGACAACCTGACATCCAATAACCTGCTGGTATCTTACTACGATTAATAAAGTAAGTATGTAATTGAAAATAATTAACAATCAGTACAACTTTCTTACTTATTTGTATACAACTTCAGGAATTTGTTCATTAAATAACTAACATAGCTTTATTATTATTACACTAACTAAATGGCGAGTGAAATAATAAAAATTTCAAGGTTCACGTAACATTTTACATGACCCCTCCTTCATAAGTATGAACGAGGGTTCACTTATTATTGCTTCATTCATATTAGTAGTAATAATAATAAAATTATACATGCAATGTATCTTACGTGCGTATCTACCCAATGTGTAATAAACTAACCTATCATTCCAACAGTGTTAATCTTAGCGAAGTATCGATAGGTGGCACTATTGATAAGCAAAACTGTCAATCGACATAAAACATGGTAGTATTGCTTAAAGTAATCAATCGGAAAGTGATGAAGTTACTAAATTAAAAAAAAAAAAAAAAAGCAATAGCAAAACAGAATTAGAATAATATTTATAGTGGTATTGTATTTAATAATTAAAACTATATTTACAAAAGATACTGTAGGCACAAGCCTCGTTTAGCATTACATTTTTAAATAATGTAAAGCAACACATGTTTTATTATTGTTGTTTGTAATATATGGTAGTATTTATTATTATCAAAGTTACGTTTAAAACTCTTTTTTATTATAATGTTCACTACATTAGACAATACAATAAACATCTTTTGAGATTTGCAATTAACAGTATAATTGTAAAAATGTATTTTTTCATCAATATGAATTACTTTCTCGAACTTTACATTCTATTCTAAAGGTATTACAGTTATTATTATTTTTTTTCTTATTATTAAATTTAAGGTTACGGTGAGCTAGGTTTGAAAGATGGACAACCTTAACTTGGGCTAAAAAATGTTCTAGTGAAGCGCGTTAGGTCACACCCAAGTTGAGAGTGCCACTATCGATAGCTATATGGTTACAATCGATAGTTCTCATCCCTCGGGTTAACGTATCTAGTAAAGCTCATTTTGAAGGTCAGTCTTCTTTGTCAGATTTCTCTATGCAATCAGGTCTGCGTTAATATATGAGGGTGAATGACAAAACCCTAAAGAAGCCAACCTGCCTGCCTCTTTCAGCCATATCAACATTTCTTTACTTGATTTCCTAATTCACCAGAAGATTTATGCATTTATTAATCTCCATTTTAAACAATGTATTTTATCTGCAACATCCTCTTCAAGATAAGAAAAAAAAAAAGGAAACCACCTCTCCTTACTTTATCAACAGTAAATATGAGTTGTTAATACAAACAGAGACATATGTGACCTGTTTTCCAGCTCTCTGGTTAGAAAAGCGCCCCCCTCCCCCCTGGCTACGCCACTGCAATATATGTTTCCATCTGGTACTCATATTAAAACTTTCGTCGGTGGATCATCGTTAATTTAATTAATCAAGTAAGTTCTCGCGCTCCCTCAGAAACCGATCTACGGATTTAGGGGTTTTACTGAGGGACCTCTGAATCCTCATATTTCATTTCGTGCTGTTTACATTTATGTAGGCAGTTATTTGAGTTGAGTGACCTCTCATTCTCCTCTTTCCTTTGGCCGATTTCTATGAAAATCATTAGGTGTCGTACTTTAGGGGCCTCGATACAGGTATACAATTTCGTTAAGATACATTCATTCTATCCGGAGTTATCGTGTTCACAGGCACAAAGACAGAGAGATTTTTTTCTTTTTTCGGTTTTGGAAACTTAGGTCGGATAACATGAAATTCCGTTAAAAACCCAACATAGAATTTCTGAACGATTATATTACTTCCCATATACATACTTTGTATGTGGAGATAGAAACAAGACGGTTAGAGACAACATTTAGTTATGCTAATTCTTTAAGCGAGAGTGAATCATCAAGCAGTCGTGGCCGAGTGGTTAAGGCGTCTGACTAGAAATCAGATTCCCTCTGGGAGCGTAGGTTCGAGTCCTACCGACTGCGTCATTTTTTTTTTTTTTTTTAATCCTCGTATCTCTTTATAAATAGTGATTAATAATAATAAATTATGAAACTTAATAGTCAACAATTATTTTTGAATTATTTTTTATTATAATTTGAATACTATCTAAATATTTGATTGATATAAAACTAACTGACTCATTGAAATTCACTATTTCCAGTGGTATAATGAACCCGAAAAGAGTTTTCAGATTTATTTTTTGAACTCCTCAGATCAGGAACTTTTTTAATTCAAGTACCTGAAAAAAATAGTTCCACTCGTGCGCTGACCAGTGTAACTCGATAACGAAACTTGCAAGAGTGCTGCGGTTTTTTTAATTTCGTTTCGTTCGATGTGTATAGAAAAAATCCTAAGAGTCTTCAGTTTTTATCTTTTATAATTTTGGAGATAAGTTAATTGGAAGTGTAAATAAAAATTGATAAATTCTAATTTTTTCAGATGGTTGCTCTCTTATTGTTAGGGTAATCATGCCATCTCATGCCATTCCTAGGCATTTCTTTTACAATATGATATCATGACTTCGCAATTTTAAATTATTCAAACGGAATTAGGCATATAGTCAAATCCCGGAAAAAGGCAATGATGTTTATTGTTTGGGTATGAAAACTAATTTAAGACCGAACATCGGTGGTCATTGTAGATAATAGTAAAACCCGTGCAACGGTGGACACCCGAGCAAGTATTAACCGTGCTATGGTGGACGAAATCTTGCGAGGCCTTTCAACGTTTTTACTGGGAAGTGAGAAAAAAACTTGATGGAATCTTAGGCGATGGTACCGGACCTTTTCGAATGTCAGGTACTTAGGCGATGGTACCGGACCTTTTCGAATGTCAGGTACTCGTTTAATGAGCCGTATCTTATTTAACTAAACGTGGGTAGTAAAACTTCGTTCTTCCACTATAGAGCTAACAGAGAAGGGATAAGAGCGTTGGATGCTTAGGTCCCTAGGTGTACACAACAACCCTCCCAATATATATAAATCTGTTTACGGTTGACTATCATCGTTTCTGGTTGCTGTCTATCTACCGACATTGTTGTCCTAATGTGTTTTTTAGACAATATGTAAAAACAGTAGCACAAAGCCCACATATATTCTATACTAGCAGTAATACCCGGCGTTGCCCGGGGAACTTTGAATTTTCTCTCAATATCTCCTATAAGTCTACTCAATCCTTCGACACCACATTCATGATGTTATAATTTTCAATTATTCATACGGCATAAGGCTTATAGTCCTTCAACTATAGTAACGATAGTAAGTTTTTAAGACCCCTGGGTACCACAGCTAGTATTCGCCTTTCAACGGCGGAAACCCCAGCTAGTGAATACTTGGCATCGCTGGGCACCACAGCTAGTACGAAGTTAGGAACGCTGGGCATTACAGCTAGTATGTGCCTTGCGACGGCGGACCCCACATCTAGTACGTAGTTAGGAACGCTGGGCACCACAGCTAGTAAGTGTCTTGTAACGGCGGACCCCACAGCTAGTGTTAGGAACGCTGGGCATCTCAGCTAGTATGTGCCTTGTGATGGCAGACCCCACAGCTAGTACGATATTAGGAACGCTGGGCACCACAGCTAGTAAATGCTTTGCAACAGTGGACCCCACAGCGAATACATAGTTACTACTACATGTGAAATTCATGACAATCCGATTACCCTTTAATCAGTCAGCATTTTTTTTATGCTTTGCCCCCCCCCCCCCCCCCCCCCTGCTCAATATTTTAAGATGTCACATAGTGTATTTTTCTATTTGGCCATCAAGAATACTACATGAGAAATTCCATGACAATCCGATCATCCGTAAATGATCTATCACTATCATCAAATTTAGGCCTACCCCCACAACCCCCCTCCCGTTCTCAAACATGTGACGTCATACACCTTTTTTTTTCTATTTGGCCTTTATGAATACTACATGTGAAATTTCGTGACAATCTGATCCATCCGTTAATGACTTATCACTATATATATACTTAGGCCGAGGGCGCCGGTAGCTCAGTGGTATGCGTGCTTGACTTCTGAGCTCAAGGTCGTGGGTTCGTAGCCCGACCGAGGCCCTTAGTTTATTTTATCTGGGAGGTAAAATAAACTTAAGCACGCCGTCCTTCGGATGGGACGTTAAGCGATGGTCCCGAGCCTGTACGATGTCAGGTACTCGTTAAAGACCCCTATCCTAGATGAATAAAAATTTAGGGTAGGCAAAATTTAGGACTCCCACAGTAGAGTCGGGCTCATGTCCACCAGAGTGACGAAAGAGCGCTCTGGTAGTAGGCGATATGACCTCGTTGTTAAAGCCCGGGCATGAGTAATAAAACCTAACCTAAACCTATACTTAGGCCTCGATCAACCCACCCTCCCGTTCAAAATTTTGTGACATATACACCCCATTTTTCTATTTGGCTTTTAAGAATACTACATGTGAAATTCCATGACAATACGACCTACCGTTAATGAGCTAGCACTATATTTATACTTAGGCCCCCCCACAACCCCCCCTCCCGTTAAAATTTTTTGGGACGCCACACACCTTTTTTTTCCTTTTTGGCTTTTAAAAATACTACATGTGCAATTTCATGACAATTCGACCATTAGTTAATGAGTTAGCACTATTTATATACTTAGGCCCCCCTTACAACCCCCCCTCCCGATCAAAATTTTGGGACGCCACATAGCCTATTATTCAATCGGGCTCAAAAGAATGCTACATGGGAAGTTTCATAAAAACCTGTCCAGCCGTTTCGGCGTGATGCTGGAACAAACATACAAACAAACAAACACACCCCGTTTCAGCTTTATTAATACAGATTTCTCTTTTGACAATTTTAGTTCGAACCAAACGGAAACTTATTTTATCTTTACATGTGGTGTCTAATGCGCTCAGGATTTTTCTCCTAATATCTCTCGTTCGAATCCTATTCAATTTTTCAACAGTAAATTCATGATGTTATAATTTTGAATTATTCCTACGGAATAAGGCTTATAGTCCTTCAACGGCAGACATCCCAGCTAGTAAGTTTTTAGGACCCCTGGGCACCATAGCTACTACGCGCCATTCAACGGCGGAAACCACAATTAGTGAATACTTAGCGTCACTGGACGTTCTAGCCAGTGCGTACTTAAGAACGCTTGTGCCCACAGCTAGTATGTGCTTTGCAACGGCGGACCCCACAGCTAGTACGTAGTTAGAAACGCTGGGCACCACAGCTAGTATGTACCTTGCAACGGCGGACCCCACAACTAGTATGTAGTTAGGAAAGCTGGGCACCACAGCTAGTACGTAGTTACTACTACTACATATGAAATTTCATGAGAATCCGATTACTTTTAATGAGTCAGTATTATTTTTATGCTTAGCCCCCCCCCCCCCCCCCCTCCCGTTCAAATTTTTGACATTTCATATAGTGTATTATTCTATTTCGCCTAAAATACTATATGTGAAATTCCATGACAATCCGACCATCAGTTACCACAACCCCCCTTCCGTTCACAATTATGCGCTAAAACAATTTTTATGCTTAGCCCCCATTGCAACCCCACCTCCCGTTCAAATTTTTGAGATGTCACATAGTGTATTTTTCTATTTCGCCTTTAAAAATACTACATGTGAAATTCCATGACAATTCGATCATCTGTTAATGACCGATCACTATCTTTATATTTAGGCCGCACTATCACTATCTTTATAGTTTACCGAGCTCAGGATCGCCATTTCGAAATCTAGCCAAGTCAATTAGGTCAGATGTTTTAATCGCGAAGATAAAAATAAATTTGAGCACGTCGTCCTTCGGATTGGACTTTAAGCTATGATCGAGGGCCTTTTCCTATGTCAGGTACTCGATAATGAGTCGTATGTTATGTATCTAAACCTGGGTAGTTGAAATTTCATTTACGTTAAAAATAACTTGAGCACGTCGTCCTTCGGATTGGGCTTTAAGCTATGATCGTGGGTCTTTTCGTATGTCAGGTGCTCGATAATGAGTCCTATGTTATGTAACTAAACCTAGGTAGCTAAAATTTCACTTAGGTTCAAAAAACCTTGAGCACGTCGTCCTTCGGATTGGACTTGAAGCTATGATCGAGGGCCTTTTTGTATGTCAGGTACTGGATAATGAGTCGTATGTTATGTATCTAAACCTGGGTAGCTGAAATTTCACTTAGGTTAAAAATAACCTTGAGCACGTCGTCTTTCGGATGGGACTTTCCCGATATATCTGAATCTGTCTATCAGTTTTAACAAATATTAAATCTATAAACCGTTAAAAAGCAGGAAGTTTGAAGAATGGTATTTAGCCCGACTTTTTTCGAAAAACATTTTTATTTCAATTTTTGTGTAGGATTCAGATATCCCGGTTGTTCATCAGTTTTAACAAATATTAAATCTAAAAACCGTTTAAAAGCTAGACATTTGAAGAATGGAGTCTTCCGAGCTCAGGATCCCCATTTAGAAATCTAGCCAAGTCACTTAGCCCAGATGTTTTAATCGGAAAGATAAAAATAAATTTGAGCACGTCGTCCTTCGGATTGGGCTTTAAGCTATGATCGTGGGTCTTTTCGTATGTCAGGTACTAGATAATGAGTCGTATGTTATGTATCTAAACCTGGGTAGTTGAAATTTCATTTACGTTAAAAATAACTTGAGCACGTCGTCCTTCGGATTGGACTTGAAGCTATGATCGAGGGCCTTTTTGTATGTCAGGTACTGGATAATGAGTCGTATGTTATGTATCTAAACCTGGGTAGCTGAAATTTCACTTAGGTTAAAAATAACCTTGAGCACGTCGTCTTTCGGATGGGACTTTCCCGATATATCTGAATCTGTCTATCAGTTTTAACAAATATTAAATCTATAAACCGTTAAAAAGCAGGACATTTGAAGAATGGTATTTAGCCCGACTTTTTTCGAAAAACATTTTATTTCAATTTTTGTGTAGGATTCAGATATCCCGGTTGTTCATCAGTTTTAACAAATATTAAATCTAAAAACCGTTTAAAAGCGAGAAATTTGAAGAATGGAGTTTACCGAGCTCAGGATCGCCATTTCGAAATCTAGCCAAGTCAATTAGGTCAGATGTTTTAATCGGGAAGATAAAAATAAATTTGAGCACGTCGTCCTGCGGATTGGACTTTAAGCTATGATCGAGGGCCTTTTCGTATGTCAGGTACTCGATAATGAGTCGTATGTTATGTAGCTATATTAATTTGTATAAACATATGTTATGTAGCTATATTAATTTGTATAAACATATGTTATGTAGCTATATTAATATTATATAAACATATAGCTGTATTAATTTGTTTTTCAGAAAATATGTCAAAACGGTACCTCAAAGCCCACTCTTAACAACAACACACTTTATTTTGACCAGAACATCTTGGTTCTTCACACAAAGAATAAAATGGAAAATATAAAATGAAATTAATTAATAATAATGTCTTGGTATAATCTTTGTTTGAGCCTTCTGTGGAGAGTAGGCTGGCCAAGATTGTAGTGGGCTGCTCCAGAACACAGGCCTAGTCTTCCGTGGTAGTTATCTACTAAGGACCTTAAATAGGCTGCGACCCGAGGAGTTCTATCTACGAAATAAAACTCACTCCCGGACGGGATTCGAACCCGCAAACCATGTTGAGACCATGCGACCAAAGCCCTACGCTCTAGCCCGCACGGCCGCCATGGCTCCCGAACTCCCAGTTCCTCATGGAGTTGGCTGTTTCGGATAAACCATGGTGCATTCAGAGACACACGAAGAATTTTGTTCTGAAATGTTTGTAGTCGTGTTGTGAGTGAAGGACTGGCGCCATGCCGTATTGGACAGGCGTATGTTAACAATGGGAGAAGTAACGCTTTGTACAGGAGCAGTGTGCAAGAGTGTTTGAGGGGTGTGTTGCGGTTAATGAGTGGATAGAGATGTTTTAAACGGGTGTATGCTTGTGTAAGTTTTGTGTTGATGTGAAGTTTCCATGTGAGCCGGGTGTCTTAGAATACACCAAGGTACCGGACAGCCTGATCTTTAGGGTTCCATGGAATGGGAAGTCCGTCAACCCGCAGCCTACTCTGGTCCTCTGTAAAAAACCGGCGAAAGGCAAAAATCTTCGCTTCTGTTTTACTGGCGTTCAACTGAAGCTTCCATCGAGCGAACCAGCTGGAGACGTGGTTGAGAGAAGTTTGTAACATGTCAACTGCTGTCTGGAGGTCTTCATGTTGACACATAAGTAGTGTGTCGTCTGCGTATAGTGCTAGAGTGGTATTACATGGCTCGGGGATGTCGCAGCAGTATAAGCTGAAGAGGAGGGGACTGAGGATAGCTCCCTGTGGCACTCCCGCCAGAATACTACGCTTGGAGCTGAGGATGTTGTTGACCCGCACTTAAAACGTCCTGTTCTCCAAAAAGGAATCAACGATCTTTTCCAAGTACTGTGGAGCCCATGTCTTCCTCAGCTTATAGCGGAGACCTTCATGCCGCACCGAGTCGAACGCGGAAGCTACATCTAAAAAGACGGAGGTTGTATATGTCTTCTGTTCGAAACCATTCACAATCTTTTCCGAGACCCTCTGTAGCTGGTGCACAGATGAATGATTATGTTTGAAACCAAACTGGTGAGCTGGAACAATTCCTGCGCTTTCCAGGTGAGAACCCAGTCTTCTCAATATTAGTCGAGTTCAGAAGGCTTATAGGCCGATAGCTGTCCGGCTCTTGCTTGGGCTTACCATGTTTATGGAAGATGATTACAACCGCGTTTTTCCAATTTCGAGGAAAATAGCTGCATCGCAGGCATGCGTTGAACAGACCGGTTAGAAAGGCTATACTCTTGGGTGGCAGCTTCTTCAGCACTATGTCGTCTCAAAATTCGTCGGGTTTCTTTCCAGAGACTACTATCGCCGGAGGTCATGTCGGTCAAGTAAGCCCTGTACTTACAAATTCTGTGGTTGTCGAGCTCCCATCTCACCCGTCGGGTCAAGCGATTGAGGTCTCTTTTATCTACATCACTTCTTGTTCTTTGCCAGCGTTTGCGAGCCGTGTTTTTTTCGTGAATTAGTGCTAGGATTTGAGTGGGAAAGGAGTCATGTATATGTGGTCGTCTGTCTTTGAAGTGGTGATATGTAGCATTGTGAACAGGTGTGTAAACAGTTTGTGTGAATGTCTGTATTGTCCAGTCTATGTCGTCTGTGTGATTGTAGTAGATTGGAATTTCAAGAGTTTGATCCATTTCCCATTGAAAAGTTTTCCAATCAATTTTTCCTGTTATAAGTCGTGGAAGCGGTTCGGTGTAGTGTTTGTGTGCTGTGAATGTGTTAAGGACGGGGACGTGGTCTGAATCGAGTTCTGTTAGTGTCTTGTGATATATTGGGAATGTGAAATTTTTTATAAGTGTGTCTAGGATGTCTGGATGATATCTGTGTTGTGACGGGTAGAAGGTTGGTTCGTCTGGGGCTGAGACCTGAACACCGAGGTTGTTTGTGGCCGACAAAAGTCTGACCCCATTGTTATTGGTTCTTCTGCAGCCCCAGATTGTGTGCTTGCTATTAAGGTCCCCGAAAAGTGCAGTCGCGTCTCCTGTAAAAATGTGTTCTAGGTCTGTCTGTTTTATTCTTAAGTGTGGTCGTTGGTATCCCGAGATGATGTTGAGTCGTCTGTTGTTGGTGAGTGTCAGTTGAATCCCGACAGCCTCCAGGTGCTCCAGTTCAGGAAGAAGTAGATGGGAATGCTTTATTTTTTTCTTCACACAAACAGCTACTCCTCCAGAGGCTATTCGGGTTTGTCTGTCTCGTCTGTATGTCACGTATCCTGTCAGTCTGAATGTGTCTGACGCTTTGAAGTGTGTTTCTGTTAGGCAAACTATGTCTATGTTGTATCGTGTTAGGAGGTTACTGAAAGACTGTTGCTTTGCTTTTAACCCATTCGCGTTCCAATTTAGGATTGTTAAATTTTGATCAACTTTGGAATTAGGGCTGACCATAATTGGAAGAAAGTATGTTATTGAGTATTGTGGAAATGAAGTATTTGATTTTGGGAATGAAAGGTTTAATTAAATTTAGAGTATGTCAAATAGGTTTGATGAGGGGTCTTGTTCGTTGAGGTTAGTTTGATGAGGGGTGCTTGCTGGTGTCTGTGTGTGGTGTCTGCTCCGGGTAAACCAAGGGTTTGATTTAGCTCCTGAGGGGATGTTTTGCTGTGACTGTGGAGGATTTTCTGGGACTGGTTGGGGAGTAAGTCTAGATGGATTTGCATTTGTTGTGTCATGAATGTGGGTTGGTATGTGTTTTCTGTGTGTGATTCGTGATTGAAGTTTTAAGAAGGTTTCACAGCCTCTATAATTGGCGGGGTGGCTTCCACCACAGTTAGAGCACTTTGGGGACTCTTGGAGAGTACATGATGGGCAAGCTGTGAAATGATGATCTCCTGCACACTTGACACATTTTGGGTCAAGGTGGCAGAAGTTCTTGCTATGTCCCACTTGCTGGCAATTCGTGCACTGCACAATGCGTTGAGACCTCTTCCTCGGTTCGACAGTCACTATAGTGTAAAAGAGACGAGATAATTGAAAAATCGCTTTCCCCTCCGGAGTATTCTGGAGCTCGACAGCACACAGTGGAGTGGGGCCTTTGTCCTTGTTCAGTAGCCTTGTTACACTCAGGACTGGGTATGTCGGGGTTAGTTCTTTCACTTTTATGGGTATAAATAACTTTTCAAATAATAAAAAGGTAAATTTTCTTGAGACAATTTGTTTACGTGTTTAAACAAACAAAAGTTCACAAAAACGTTAAATAAAACATTGAATTAGCAAATTTCCTAGCATCCTTAAACGTTCTGCTCAAACATAGGGTAGTGACATCACCAAACACTCCTGCCAACTTCCTACTACCATCTCCAAAGCCCACTTATATTCCACATTTCTTCCTTGATAATTTTAGTTGGAACCAAACGGTAACTTATTTTATCATACATATGGAGTCTATCGAGCTCAGGATCGCCACTTAGAAATCTAGCCAACAATTAGGTCAGATATTTTAATCGGGAAGATAAAAATAAATTTGAGCATGTCGTCCTTCGGATTAGACTTCAGGCTATGATCGAGGGCCTTTTTGTATATCAGGTGCTCGATAATGAGTCCTATGTTATGTAACTAAACCTAGGTAGCTAAAATTTTACTTAGGTTCAAAAAACCTTGAGCACGTCGTCCTTCGGATAGGACTTTCCCGATATATCTAAATCTGTCTATCAGTTTTAACAAATATTAAATCTAAAAACCGTTTAAAAGCGAGAAATTTGAAGAATGGAGTTCACCGAGCTCAGGATCGCCATTTCGAAATCTAGCCAAGTCAATTAGGTCAGATGTTTTAATCGGGAAGATAAAAATAAATTTGAGCACGTCGTCCTTCGGTTTGGATTTTAAGCTATGATCGAGGGCCTTTTCGTATGTCGGGTACTGGATAATGAGTCGTATGTTACGTATCTGAACCTGGGTAGTTGAAATTTCATTTACGTTAAAAATAACTTGAGCACGTCGTCCTTCGGATTGGACTTCTAGCTATGATCGAGGGCCTTTTTGTATGTCAGGTACTGGATAATGCGTCGTATGCTATGTATCTAAACCTGGGTAGCTGAAATTTCACATAGGTTAAAAATAACCTTGAGCACGTCGTCTTTCGGATGGGACTTTCCCGATATATCTGAATCTGTCTATCAGTTTTAACAAATATTAAATCTATAAACCGTTAAAAAGCAGGAAATTTTGAAGAATGGTATTTAGTCCGACTTTTTTCGAAAAACATTTGTATTTCAATTTTTGTGTAGGATTCAGATATCCCGGTTGTTCCTCAGTTTTAACAAATATTAAATCTAAAAATCGTTTAAAAGCGAGAAATTTGAAGAATGGAGTTTACCGAGCTCAGGATCACCATTTCGAAATCTAGCCAAGTCAATTAGGTCAGATGTTTTAATCGGGAAGATAAAAATAAATTTGAGCACGTCGTCCTTCAGTTTGGACTCTAAGCTATGATCGAGGGCTTTTTCGTATGTCAGGTACTCGATAATGAGGCGTATGTTACGTATCTAAACCTGGGTAGGTGAAATTTCATTTACGTTAAAAATAACTTGAGCACGTCGTCCTTCGGATTGGACTTCAAGCTATGATCGAGGGCCTTTTTGTATGTCAGGTACTGGATAATGAGTCGTATGTTATGTATCTAAACCTGGGTAGCTGAAATTTCACTTAGGTTAAAAATAACCTTGGGCACGTCGTCCTTCGGATGGGACTTTCCCGATACATCTGAATCTTTCTTTGGTTGACCATCTTCGTTTCTGGATGCTGCCTATCTACCAACATTGCTGTATTAATTTGTTTTTCAGAAGATATGTCAAAACGGTACCTCAAACCCACTTATATTCCACACTAGCAGTAATACCCGGCGTTGCCCGGGGAACTTTGAATTTTCTCCCAATATCTCCTATAAGTCTATTCAATCCTTCGACACCACATCCATGATGTTATAATTTTCGATTATTCATACGGAATAAGACTTATAGTCCTTCAACTATAGTAACGCTAGTAAGTTTTTAAGACCCCTGGCACCACAGCTAGTAAGTGTCTTGTAACGGTGGACCCCACAGCTAGTGTTAGGAACGCTGGGCATCTCAGTTAGTATGTGCCTTGCGACGGCGGACCCCACATCTAGTACGTAGTTAGGAACGCTGGGCACCACGGCTAGTATGTTCCTTGCGACGGCGGACCCTACAGCTATTACGTAGTTAGGAACGCTGGGCACCACAGCTAGTAAGTGTCTTGTAACGGCGGACCCCACAGCTAGTGTTAGGAACGCTGGGCATCTCAGTTAGTATGTGCCTTGCGACGGCGGACCCCACAGCTAGTACGATATTAGGAACGCTGGGCACCACAGCTAGTAAATGCTTTGCAACAGTGGACCCCACAGCGAATACATAGTTACTACTACATGTGAAATTCATGACAATCCGATTACCCTTTAATCAGTCAGCATTTTTTTATGCTTTGCCCCCCCCCCCCTGTTCAATTTTTGAAGATGTCACATAGTGTATTTTTCTATTTGGCCATCAAGAATACTACATGAGAAATTCCATGACAATCCGATCATCCGTAAATGATCTATCACTATCTTCAAATTTACGCCTACCCCACAACCCCCCTCCCGTTCAAAACTTTGGGACGCCACACACCTTTTTTTCCTTTTTGGCTTTTAAAAATACTACATGTGAAATTTCATGACAATTCGACCATTAGTTAATGAGTTAGCACTATTTATATACTTAGGCCTCCCTTACAACCCCCCCTCCCGATCAAAATTTTGGGACGCCACATAGCCTATTATTCAATCGGGCTCAAAAGAATGCTACATGGGAAGTTTCATAAAAACCTGTCCAGCCGTTTCGGCGTGATGCTGGAACAAACATACAAACAAACAAACACACCCCGTTTCAGCTTTATTAATACAGATTTCTCTTTTGACAATTTTAGTTCGAACCAAACGGAAACTTATTTTATCTTTACATGTGGTGTCTAATGCGCTCAGGATCGCGAGTTGGAAATCTTGCCGAGGCCTTAGTTGTTTTGACTGGGAAGTGAAAAAAACCTTGAGCATGTCGTCCTTCGGACCGGACTCTAGACGACAAAGCCCACCTATTTTCTATATTTCTTCCTTGACAATTGTTTGTTAAAACAACCAGGTATTTAATCTGAAAGGTAAAAACCGTGAAGACGCCGTCTTTCGTATTGGAACTCACCTTGGTTTGCGGGTTCGAATCCCATCTGGGAGTGAAATTTATTTCGTAGATAAAACTCTCCCTTTTGGGGTCGTTAATAACTAGGTAACACCATTATAAGAGTCATGGCTAATATAAAAATTTAGGTAGACAAAATTTAGGACTCTCACAGTAGAGTCGGGGTCATGTTCACCAGAGTGACGAAAGAGCGCTCTGGTAGTAGGCGATATGACCACGTAGAGCCCGGGCATGAGTCATAATAACTAAATTTTATTTTTATTTAATACATTTTTTAATTATTCAAAATAAATTTAATTTAGTTTTTTCAGTGATAAGATCCAATTAAATTTGTAATTTATTTATTGATTCAATCAAGGGATCGGAAAAACATGACATTTCGGTAAAATGTCAACACCGAATTTCAGACCGATTACGTGACTTCCCCTACACTCCGTATAACTGGGGGAAAAAAAATTAGTTGATTAAAAATGTAGTGATGACATGTTGACACGTGGTTCTCCCACCACTATAGTGGTCAGGTGCAGTCCCGTTACCATGACTAAGTCGCCTCCAGATTTCACTTGTCACGTGATCTCCAGTTCCACGAGTCCTCTCCTTACACACTAAATGATCAGCTTATTTCTCTCCCCACACGTCTTCATGGTCAGCACCATTCTAACAGCCGCCGTCAATCCTACACAAAGCTAAAGCTGAAATGTACCAGACCGTGAGTTCACTGCACAAGAACCATTAATGGCTTTAACGCGAGGGGAGGCACTGTCCAATGATGACATTCTCTAATCCAGGGGTGGCCAACCCAAACGATCTTGCAGGCCACTTTGGAAATGCATTATAACCCCGCGGGCCGCATATAAAACTATATATCCCCATGTTAGATTTGGACCCACTACAAAAATGAGTAAACATTTGAAACAGATTGGATTATTATTATTTTTATTATTATTCTTACATATAAACATAGATAATATAATAATGAAATGATCGAATAATATTTAATTTATTCAATTAGTGAGATATTTTTTTTCAACTCTTTCACTTAGTTTTGGCAAGTCGATCTCAATGCGTGTATTTGCACATGTTTTGTGCAAAAACACATTTTGTAAAATTGTGATGAATCTCGCGTGCCGTAAAATTATTCAAGGCGAGCCGCAGGTTGGTCACTCCTGCTCTAAACAGTCCTCGCTGTCAATTAATGCACCACTAGGAGATCTCTAGGCCATTGGCATTCTTCAGGATTTTGAGTAAGTTTGGCGGAGCGAAGAGGTTAGATTATGGAATAATTAGAATTAAAAGAGGAATTACTAACTCTTGTGGACCCTGAAGATCCTGAGACGCCCACACCAGCTTCCTTCACCGCGATCTGTGGTGCGCCCTGATTTTACGTCTGCTATGACTGTTGAATATTGGCAGAAGTCCCTCAGTTTCCTGATCCTCCACTCCTGGGTTTCTACAAATCTCACACCCATAGATCAGGACTGGCTTTATAATGAAGCTAGATCCTGTGCTTCGTGTTCTGCTTGATGACAGAGAAGTTGGCTCTTTGGGTCTGCAGAAGTCTTCTGTCCTCTTCCTCAACGTCCAGTTGATCCTAGTTACTACAGAGGTCCTTCAAGTTGTCAACTCTTGTGAAGCTGAAGACCCCACAGTTAGCTCCTGCTCCAGGTGGATATCCTTCTCATATCGCTCTTCTTTAACTTCTTCTGGGTAGTTTCCCGGTAAGACCACTACTACTTTAACTACTTCGGTTCAGCAAGTGTAGAGAGCAATTAGAGTGAAGGGTTTGGTGGGGGACATAAAAAGGAGCATTGGCTATTTGGAGATGTTGTCAGAAAATAAACATTTATTTAACCCACATGCTAATCCAGGAAATTCTTCTTTTTTTTCTTTTTAAAAATTCCAACAAATGAACAATATAAAAAACAGAACTTAACAAAAATTAAAAAGCAAAAGAAATGAAAATAGTAAATGAACTAATTAAAGATGGGAAGTATATTGTCATGGTAACGGATGTGTTAGTTACAGCGAGGTCAGGTGGTATGCAAATAGGGTAGTGAGACGCAGGGGGGCTTTAAACATAACCACTTAGTATAAGTAAGTCGTTAAGTATGCAGACACTAGTTCATACTGTAGTATTAGTATTGTCTAGTATGATAGTTGGGAGTCTGAACATTTCCTTCGAGGATGGTACAAGTAGGATCTGTATTTTATATGAAGATTGCCAACAAATATTTAAACAAAGTGTTATATTATGTGTTGGGAATTTTAACATGAAATGGAGTTACAACATTCAACTCATAAGGATAATGTATTCCTCTTGTTAACAGAAACACATAAACATGTAAATCTGTCTGCAGAAATTCAAACTTACTTTACGTTATCTTACAGGTATATATAGTACCTTCTCTTGTTACTTACAGAAAGGTACAACTGCCATATGCAGAGCTATCACTGGTGGAGGGGGGAGGGTCTAACGCCTGCAGAGTTAATGTTCCAAGGGTAAACATTTTAAAACTTTATATTAAATATTTCATTCCTTTTTTTAGGCAAAACTTTAAAATTCAAAATATAATAAACATTTTGATTGAAAAATATGGTGTTACAGATTTATAGATAACACGCTATAAAGCCTTTTCGTTTTGTTCACTAAAGATTTTTTTTACCAGAATTATCGATTAAAAATGACTGACCACAATTTAGTATTTTATTTGGCTAAGTTTAATGTTTTATTATATTTAATAAAAATATATATATATGAGTGCTTGGCGATCAAAACTTGCTACCTCTACCTCAATTGATTTTTGGAAAAACGCGAAAAACAGATAATTAATTTGAGAAGGGATTAATTAACTTAAAATTGTCAGATACTTATTGGAAATGCCTTAATTAAAAATTATAAATAGTACTTCTAATATTTTAAAAAATCGCCACCATTTCCCTTTCTTCCGTTGGTCCGATATTTCTGGTTAAAGCCCTTGGTCTTATATTTCTCATGAACGATTTTTGTGCGGTTAAAAAAAAAAAAAAAATCAGAATAAGTTTGAGGAGTTAATATTGTGAACGGCATATCTCGGCTTCTAGTGAACGTAGACGAACATTTTGTACCTGCAATTATAGAAAACACTCTGTAGTATATTTCTGCCGAAAAGAGAGCGTCGAGCGAAAACATTTTAAAAAAAATTGTTCTTTAGAAAGATAACCCACAGAATATATTTCTGCGATCTATGTCCATATAATGGAAAGCTGATATCAAGGTCATCCAGTCGGTTTCTCATTAAATCCAACTGCCTTTGGAATGATTTGTTTACCAATAATATTTACATTGGTATTAATAAGTAATTAACTTATATTGTTTTGACTGAGGAATACCTGTCTTTAGGCCTTCAGTTCACATTTTACCATGGAAGTGACTAGTGAACATATTCGGCATATTTTGTTATGGAAAGTTAACAAAGGCGGAAAAGCGGCTCCCATGCATCGAAAAATTGAGGAAGTTTACGGTGAGGGTCAAATAAGTGATGCAACGATGGTTTCAAAAATTTCGTGGTGGACATTTTGACCTTGTAGACGAGCCTCGCTCAGGCTGACGTCAATTAGACGAGGATCTTCTGAGAGCTGCAGTTGAAGAACTTGCCTACAAACTTGAATCTACCCATTCCGCCATCCATCAGATCGGAAAAATTCCGAAATTAGGAAAATGGGTACCACATGAGCTTAGCGAGGCAAATCTTAGAGGGCGTATCGCGATATGCTCTTCATTAATCCCTAGGCTTAATGGGGAGCCATTTCTCGCCAGGGTCGTCACTGGTGACGAAAAGTGGGTTCTTTACAACAATGTTGTGCGTTCTAGACAACGGCTCAGTCCAGGGCAAGAACCCAACCTCAGCCTAGAGCAGGCATCAAGGGTTTGCTTTCTGTTTGGTGGGATATGGGAGGCATAATTCACTATGCATTTTTAAAAAAGAATGAAACGATCACGAAAGAGGTTTACTGTCAACAGCTTGACCGTTTAAATCAATCTCTTTCAGAAAAGCGGTCTTCTTTAGTGAGTAGACGTGGAGTTTTGTTTCACCAGGACAACGCAAGGCCTCACACTGCCAAAGACACGATTACAAAAATCCATGGCCTAGGTTGGGAAACTATGGCTCACCCACCTTATTCGCCTGATTAACTCCCTCAGATTACCATCTTTTCTGGAGTCTACACAATTATTTGAAGGGAAAAACAATGAAGTCCTCAGAAGAAGTGAAAAAGATAGTGAGTCAATTTTTTAATTCAAAAGAGAAAGATTTTTTTAAAAAGGGAATAGAAGACTTGAAAATTAGGTGGAAAAACATTGTACAAAATGAGGGAAAATACATAGTTGATTGATAACATTTTTCACATTTTTTTACACAACCCCATCCAACTTATTTAAAAACCGACATTACTTATGGAATGACCTGATAACTTCAATAAAACGTCGTTCAAGAACGTGGGTTCGTAACCCGACCGAGGCCCTTGGTTTATTTTATCTGGGAGGTTAAATAAACTTAAGCACGCCGTCCTTCGGATGGGACGTTAAGCGATGGTCCCGGGAATGTACGATGTCAGGTACCTACTCGTTAAAGACCCCTACCCTAGATGAATAAAAATTTAGGGTAGGCAAAATTTAGGACTCCCACAGTAGAGTCGGGCTCATGCCCACCAGAGTGACGAAAGAGCACTCTGGTAGTAGGCGATATGACTTTGTAGTTAAAGCCCGGGCATGAGTCATAAAACCTAACCTAACTTCAATAAAACAACGTACTTGTTTAAATTTTTAAATACATAAAGTGTACCGGTTTCTGCTTACAAAGTCCAAAAGTAACTTTCAGTTTTAGTTGATCTACTAAAAAGGCTTGTCCTAAAAAGTGTATGTAGATGCACTCTCAGTTGGGACAAAACCCCGAACTCCACGTTAGCTGAACAGTCAGGCCTCCATTATGTCCTCCCCAATTCACATTTTTCTTCCACATTCATCTAATTGAAAAGTACAAAACAATATAACCCCCCCTCTGAGGTTCTGACCATACCGTCTGCCCCGAATTCAAATTTGTCGGAGGCGCATTGTTGGGGAGAGAGAGTGGGGGAGTGCATTGACTTGCAAATCTCCACACCGGAGCTGCCCCGCCAATCAGTCCAAAGTGCTCCCAATATTGGTTAATTGAAAATGGTAATGGCCTCCTCAACCCTCGGTTATCCGGACAACGGTAAATCAGTTATAGGCTAAGTGCCCATTCACTGGTTCACAATGGCTCCACTCAATTACCTACAGTCTTGTTTGCCTTTAGTGAGGTCCAATCTCAGGTTAAATACTGGACCTTCAAATCCACTTTCAATAGGAACACAATATAAACCGTCCAATTTGAATTTTGACTACATTTAGTTAGGCAAAATTAAAATGAAATATGAATAAACGGTTGGACTTTTTATACAAAATCAAATTCAAAAACCTTTCTAACGATCAGAATGGCAGCTGTGTAGTGTAATTTATGGATTCCAGATTTACTTTGTGAAGCTCCATTCTAGGAATAGATAATTAAAATACACAATTTCTTTGTCAAACTTCACTATATATTCTCAAATACTCAACTAGTTTTGCCGTGTTAAGGCATTATCAATCAGTTTATAAGTGATTCTTGATAATGCCTTAACACGGCGAAACTAGTTGAGTATTTGAGAAAATATAGTGAATTTTGACAAAGAAATTGTGTATTTTAATTATCTATTGCTGTGTAGTGTGTTCGTTGGGTTGAGGAGATGTCAGGAACCTCCTTTGGTGATGATATTCATTCCGAAATCAGCCATATTGCGCAGTGTCTTATAACAACGGTGTCAGTGTCGGTGAATAACAACGGTGTCAGTGTCGGTGAAGTGGCTATGTACTACCCCAGCACAAATTGTGTATTTATTCTATGAAGTTATGTTGTGATTAGAAAGATATAAACTTTTTTTTTTTCATTTTTGGAATTTGAGGGCCAGAAAATTAAAAATTGAAATGCCGGTGAAAAGTCAACATCAAATCTCTGACCGATTACACTTCCTGACCGATTACACTTCCTGACCGATCACACTTCCTGACCGATTACACTTCCTGACCGATTACTCGTCCTGACCGATTACACTTCCCCTGTACTTCTTACTGAGGGGGAATTAAACTGGGTGGCGGGACATAAGAAAGAAGACTCCATGTCAGTTTCAGCTTTAAAGAACCACTGCACTTGTGCTACATCTCATTCTATTTATTTATTCAGACTTACTAGAGTAAGACCCTTATAGACCACTGTTCATTTTCAGTCAAATCGACCAATGAGGAAGGACAGGGCCATGGCAAAACAAAGGCCGTCCGATGCGAGTACATTTTGGCTATCCCACATACACAAAAAGTAATGATTAATATTATCTCAATAAGGAAGCCTATTGTAATCCTGCGAAAATCCGAGATCGTGTTTTCAACGGAATTTGATTTTCAAAGTCCCCTGAACATGTTTGACCATTCTCGCGATAATGTCTGTCTGTCTGTTGCAGTCGGTCCGTATGCATTGCAACTTTGTGAGCGCTTTAACTCAAAAACCACTGTAGCTATCAATTTGAAATGTCACATGTGCTAACCTAGATCTTGGCTGAAATCCAAGATTCTGCTGCAGGTTCCCTCCATTACCTACTTCGGTTCCGTTATAACAGACCCAAAGTAAAATCTGCTTTCTAGTGCCCCGCACTGGCTAAGAATATGAACCGGAGTCTCATTTTCCTCGCCACATTTTCTGCACAGCTTCTAGCGATGCCCATATTGTGTAGGTGTTTGTTCACTTGACAGTGTTCTGTGATCAGCCCTGTCATAGCTCTCGGCTCCTTTTCTCTGAGGGTTCCAAAGAGTTTTGAATGTCTTTGCTTTGGGACCCCTCTCCAGATCTGGATGTGTTTCCTGGTCAGCCAACCTTTTATTGCCGCCCATGCAGTGATCTTAGAGACCCCGCAGAAGGGTTGCGGCCCTATAGGTTATTTATGACTTAAAGCTACAGAGAAAACTGAAAGGTATATGAAATACGATTTTTTTAAATTATTAACCCACTACTTTTTTCCCTACTTGGACTATTGACATCTACTGTGGCACCTCGCTTCCAAGAAGTTAAACGTAAAAATAAACAACACGACAAAACACAAATGACTCAGGATAGGGACTTGAAACAGTGAGGTCACTTCAAGATGCAATCTGTGTATATAAGATAATATATGAAACGACTTTCGACACGACAACAAATTTCAATATTCTAGGTTGCCAGTGAGAGAGGACGGAAGGTTACGTTCTGATATCTCCCCATCGGCCATCTTCTCCTTCATGTTCACGACGGTCGACAGATGTAAACAGTTCCTTACATGTCCACTTTGTGCTCTTCCAGCTATGCGATGCAGAGGGGAAGACCCCTGATTCCACAAAATGAAATGAGTGTATATTCAAAACCCCATAAAGATGACATCTATTAATTTTCCGCGAAATCGGCAGAAGGGAGGCGGGCGATCAGAAAGAGGACTCGATTCAAAAACCCTAATAACTGCCGATGTAATGAATGAATGTATCGATAAAATTTAGTATGAAGATTCAGTACCCCTATTTATGTCAACTATTGGTTTTTAGCCCAAACGGCCGATTAATTTTGGAGGGAGAGCGACAACTTAACTAATTAATTCTTGGAAGCTCATTGCCGGTGATTCAGCTACAACATTTTTATATAATATTATTTTCTTGAGAGCTTCAGCGGCAATTGGTCCAATAACTTGTAGCTGTAGCAACAGTCAGAAAAACTACACTTGCAAAAGAAGTGCATATTGATTGTCAATCAAGTGGGTCGATTGGTTTTAGAGGGAGAGTGAAAACTTCCTTGACCGCACTGGGGAAGTACATGACTAGTGATTCACCGACGACCTGTTTCTTATTTCTATAGTGTCCTCCAACTTTTGCCATTGTTATGATAGTTGAGTGATGCCGGGAATGTGTGTGTGTGTGTATTACTTTAAATATAATCCCGAAGGAACACTCGTGGCTTCCTGCCAAATCCCCTGCTCATGGTCGTGTGTGTGTCAGCGGTATTTCCGCTGAGTGGCACCGCGTTCTCTGTATGGCCGCTGGGGACTGACAGCACTGCGCTCAGCTATCTTTAGCAGCTCTCCCCTCTGTTCTGTTGCATCTTAGTGCAGTCCCACAACTGCAATCCATCTTAAAAAGTGACCATGTGGAGCTAAAATTTACCATACATTGTTTTTACGCGGTACGAAGTATCAAAACATATGATATGGTAGAAATAAATAAAAATATAAATCGAAAGAAATATAGTATTTTCCAGTTATGGGAGGTTACTTCCAATAACGTTAATATTCGACAGTTTTGTATGTAAACAAACTAATTACAGATATATAAACCAACACATTATTTTTAGTACTTTTGTAAAAGTCAACATGAAAATATTGAAGAAATAACTACAATGCGCAGCTACAGAACTAGTGGTGGAGTTAGGAACTGTAAACTGTTATTTTATTATCAGCATTACTTTAGTGAAGAAGATTCGGACGATCGACGACTTTCTGGCAGTGGAGTCGACAGAAACTATATTTCAGAAATATAAAAATGATTTAATATTAAATATATAAATATTAAATATATATATATTAATAAATTTTATTAATACATTAACGCGAAGTTGACTTACGGAAACTTTCACAGTGTGACTTGCTTTAATTTTTTTTTGCTTTAATGTTTATTTTGAACTATCTTCATAATGGAACTATTGAGACTCACGGCTAGAACGATTTACTTTGCCTCCCGGGGGAAAAAAAATGTCTAAACCTCAATTAATTATCTTCATTTATCATACAAAAAACATAAAGTTATTATTATGATATACTTTATTATCAATATCTTACTTTATTACGATATAAAATATATCGAAACGTTGGCATTTGAATAGTGTTGTGTTCTTTATGTTAACTATTCTTTTTGTCAATCAGAATCTTCTTTTTATAGTGCGTATTTATTGAATCGACCTCTATATTTAAACACCTATTATAGATACCGATGATGGGAGACCTCCCCGAAACGTTCGTAACTGAAAGTAGGGCTTACAAATCTATAAAGAACGATTTACAAATATTTTTTCAAAAAGTGTCGTTATTAACCTATTAAACACAACAGAAAATAGAGAGCGTCGGTAGCTCAGTGGATAGCATGCTTGCTTATTGAGCTCAAGATCGCGGGTTCAAAACCCGGCCAAGGCCCTTAGTTTATTTTATCTGGGAGGTAAAATAAACTTAAGAACACCGTCTTTCGAATGGAACGTTAAGCGATGGTCCCGATCCTGAAAGATAATCAATCAGATACTCGTTAAAGACTCCTATCCTTGGTGAATAAAAATTTAGGGTAGACAAAATTTAGAACTTCCAAAGTAGAGTCGGGCTCATGTCCCCCAAAGTGACGAAAGAGCGCTCTGGTAGTAGGCGATATATGACCTTGCAGTTAAAGCCCGGGCATGAGTCATACCGTCATAAAACCAGAAATAAGTAAAATATTAAAAACAGCTTATCAAAATTATATGAGTTGTAATTGTCTTTCAAGTAATCATAATCAATCCAAGTTCAAAGTTCTTAGGATCAGGAGAAAAATAAACAAACATACCATTTGGAATATTTTTTTCTCCGCGTGAAATCAAACCATCGAAGTCCTGAATTACGAATGGAATTTACAGTCCTTCGATGAACAGCTCAAACATCTTTGGGACATGAAGGCGAAACGAAGGACAAAAGTAAAGGTAAGTGTAACAAATCTAATGTAAAATACATGAGGAAATGTATCAAACTATCAAAACTATACAGGGATTCCTCGCAGACAAAAAAATCAATTGTAGAAGGAAAACCATGAAGAATTTGAGACCTAAAATGAGCTAAATAAATCTGACTTCTTTAGAAACCCATGCAATTGCATGATAAAATCAATAATATTTTCCAAAATGTTTTCTTTTTTAAAATCGTAATGCCAGTACGTTCCTTTTTTTATTTTCTTTAACTTCTATTTTAAACTAATGGGGCCGTGCGGGCTAGAGCGTAGAGCTTTGGCCGCATGGTATCACCATGGTTGCGGGTTCGAATCCCGTCCTGGAGTGAGTTTTATTTCGTAAATAGAACTCCCTGCCGGCGCCATGGATGTCGTAAATAACTAGATGATAACACAGTGACATGGCTAATATGCACCGTGCAGAAGGCCAAAAGAAAAGAATAAACTAATGGGGCCGTGCGGGCTAGAGCGTAGAGCTTTGGCCGCATGGTATCACCATGGTTGCGGGTTCGAATCCCGTCCTGGAGTGAGTTTTATTTCGTAAATAGAACTCCCTGCCGGCGCCATGGATGTCGTAAATAACTAGATGATAACACAGTGACATGGCTAATATGCACCGTGCAGAAGGCCAAAAGAAAAGAATAAACTAATGGGGCCGTGCGGGCTAGAGCGTAGAGCTTTGGCCGCATGGTATCACCATGGTTGCGGGTTCGAATCCCGTCCTGGAGTGAGTTTTATTTCGTAAATAGAACTCCCTGCCGGCGCCATGGATGTCGTAAATAACTAGAAGATAACACAGTGACATGGCTAATATGCACCGTGCAGAAGGCCAAAAGAAAAGAATAAACTAATGGGGCCGTGCGGGCTAGAGCGTAGAGCTTTGGCCGCATGGTATCACCATGGTTGCGGGTTCGAATCCCGTCCTGGAGTGAGTTTTATTTCGTAAATAGAACTCCCTGCCGGCGCCATGGATGTCGTAAATAACTAGATGATAACACAGTGACATGGCTAATATGCACCGTGCAGAAGGCCAAAAGAAAAGAATAAACTAATGGGGCCGTGCGGGCTAGAGCGTAGAGCTTTGGCCGCATGGTATCACCATGGTTGCGGGTTCGAATCCCGTCCTGGAGTGAGTTTTATTTCGTAAATAGAACTCCCTGCCGGCGCCATGGATGTCGTAAATAACTAGATGATAACACAGTGACATGGCTAATATGCACCGTGCAGAAGGCCAAAAGAAAAGAATAAACTAATGGGGCCGTGCGGGCTAGAGCGTAGAGCTTTGGCCGCATGGTATCACCATGGTTGCGGGTTCGAATCCCGTCCTGGAGTGAGTTTTATTTCGTAAATAGAACTCCCTGCCGGCGCCATGGATGTCGTAAATAACTAGATGATAACACAGTGACATGGCTAATATGCACCGTGCAGAAGGCCAAAAGAAAAGAATAAACTAATGGGGCCGTGCGGGCTAGAGCGTAGAGCTTTGGCCGCATGGTATCACCATGGTTGCGGGTTCGAATCCCGTCCTGGAGTGAGTTTTATTTCGTAAATAGAACTCCCTGCCGGCGCCATGGATGTCGTAAATAACTAGATGATAACACAGTGACATGGCTAATATGCACCGTGCAGAAGGCCAAAAGAAAAGAATAAACTAATGGGGCCGTGCGGGCTAGAGCGTAGAGCTTTGGCCGCATGGTATCACCATGGTTGCGGGTTCGAATCCCGTCCTGGAGTGAGTTTTATTTCGTAAATAGAACTCCCTGCCGGCGCCATGGATGTCGTAAATAACTAGATGATAACACAGTGACATGGCTAATATGCACCGTGCAGAAGGCCAAAAGAAAAGAATAAACTAATGGGGCCGTGCGGGCTAGAGCGTAGAGCTTTGGCCGCATGGTATCACCATGGTTGCGGGTTCGAATCCCGTCCTGGAGTGAGTTTTATTTCGTAAATAGAACTCCCTGCCGGCGCCATGGATGTCGTAAATAACTAGATGATAACACAGTGACATGGCTAATATGCACCGTGCAGAAGGCCAAAACAAATAAACTAATGTTTCTGTTACTTAATAAAATTGAAATACCTTTTCTTAACTATTTATTTTATTTAGAACATTTAAAAATAAGTTCAACACTACAGAAAAACAACCGTAACCTCTCTCGTTTCTTATTCATACATTGGCAAAAATCGATCTTCAGACTCGATACAACTAAAACACCAGAAAACAGTCAGAATAAGTGAAGTAAGCAATGAAGTAAAAAAAAAAAAAAACATGGGGCAACATGAACTGCAATGCCATTATTAAATATCTAGGTCTTAATTGTGTACATGTTAGGGTCGACTGTGGCGCAACTATTTACCGGACACCGCTTGCCTGAAACTACAAGCTAGTGCCTCGAGTTTCACCCCCTGCAGTAGGTATGTTTGCAGTGGAAGGAGAACATACCTGATTTGGTTGTCTGATGAAGATGGAAGCTAGACAAAGAAAGTGTGTGTAGTTCTTCTCAAAAGGGTCGGTTGTTTACGACTTTTCCAACTAAAGCAGCAAGGTCGGGCACTTCTTCGAAAATGTACCCGAGTTTCGTCAAAAAAAAAAATGGAACAGGTTTAAACTTGAAAATCTTTTTTTTCGAAGCCTGAGTCAGTTTTAGGTACCTAGCGTAAATGTTGAGTTAGTAAAAATTAAATTTTGATATTACATAAACTAGATTTGGTTATTTAAACCTTACTATGTGCCCTTATGGACTGCAATAACTTTTTGGGATTTTTTAATATATGAAGTCAAAATCCCAAAGTCGTCAGCACAAGGTTCAACAGTAATGGAGATATGAGCTAAGCAGACATATTTATATTAACTTAAGAGTACCTGCGGTGGGAGGGGTCCTCCTCCCTAGGGGTGGAAATACCTATTATAAAGGTATTGATCAACTATGGATATATTTGAAACATAATATGAATGTGCAGTATATAGTTACTTATGTCTGAGTAAAAGAATATTTGATCCAAGTTAATATTGACACCAATGCTTGTTGAATAAAATAAAATCGGAAACAAAAAATTATATGATATGAAATCAATGTAACATAGATGTATATAACTATTACATGTCTGAACAGAAGAAATTGCAGGAAAAAGAAATTTAATCTAGGTTAATATTGACATAAATACTTGTTAGTTGGGGGGCCATGGTGGCCGTGCGGGCTAGAGAGTAGGGCTTTGGTCGCTCATCTCACCATGATTTGCGGGTTCGAATCCCGTCCGGGAGTAAGTTTTATTTCGTAGATAGAACTCCCTCCCGGGGCCATGGATGTCGTAAATAATTAGATAAACAACACATTGACATGGCTAATATGCACCGTACATAAAGCAAAAAAAAAAAAAAATCGCAAAGTCATGCATTTATTTACAAAGTCCTCAGGAACAACATAAATATGAGGCGAACAAAGAAACGAACGGAAGGTTACAAATAAAGTCAAGTTGCCTAAAGGATGAGATTGTACGAAAATGTCAATTATGGGGTAAGGGTTCACACCAATATGTCGGTTATAACTAAATTTAGTCTTTCTTTTCCCTTAGTTTAGCGCATACAGGTCTCTAGAATCGGAAAAAAAAATTCCGCAGAAAACATAACGACTTTCTAAACGATTACATAACCTGCATATACTTTACATAGCTGGAGAGGTGAAGTAAAGTGTGAGAAGAAGATCCTGGAAATCCATAAACAGAAGAAGATATCGGAAGTATCGGTCCGTAATCTAGAAGGGCGTAACACATTTCTGGACGGATATTGTCCTGTTCGGGATGTGGACTGGTTGCAGTTAAAACATAACCCGGATGAAGGTGCATTTCCCTGTTTCCTCATCGAAATGCATGTTCCCTCCACCCCACCTGAAGGTGACTGACCCTGCTTCTCCTGAAAACAGGTGAAAACTTCATCAGGATTGTATAAACCACAGAAAAAACCAACGGCCGTGTGGCTAAAACACCATTCAGAAAGGCAATTATCCGAAGAGGTGCTCTAACCACTAAGACGATAGGATTTGTGCAAACAAGGAAATAACAGTCGTTACTAATCACAGCTACCAACTGACCGCTACTAATCACGGCTCTCTGCCAGCTTATAACCTCCCCGTTATTAATTGATAATTTTGATGTCGTATTCAACAAATTATAGTTTTCTATATGACTACGGTGTTAAACTAAATCAATTTTAAGCTTTTCAAGGGATGATGGAGGGCGAAGCTTGGATTCACAACTTTGGGGGGGGGGGGGGGGGGGGGGGTAACGTTAGTGATGAGCTATCAACAGGTAGACCACACAACTGCAGGTCCACTCTGTCTCCTACCTGCTGGAGATACTGGAGCAAGTCTGTCTACGTGCTTACCACACATCTGCAAGCTCCCTCTATCCGCTTGTGTCCTGTCCACTAATGTCCCGCTACCTCCTGGAGGGGATGGCTGGAGCCAGGCTATCCAACTACTTACTTGAAATCTACAAGCTCCCTCTACCCGCTTGTGTCCTGTCCACTAATGTCCCGCTACCTCCTGGAGGGGATGGCTGGAGCCAGGCTATCCAACTACTTACTTGAAATCTGCAAGCCCCCTCTATCCGCTTGGGTCCTGTCCACTAATGTCCCGCTACCTCCTGGAGCGGATGGCTGGAGCCAGGCTATCCAACTACTTACTTGAAATCTGCAAGCCCCCTCTATCCGCTTGTGTCCTGTCCACTAATGTCCCGCTACCTCCTGGAGGGGATGGCTGGAGCCAGGCTATCCAACTACTTACTTGAAATCTACAAGCCCCCTCCATCCGCCTGTGTCTCCTGCTAGCTAGTGTCCTGTCCACTAATGTCCCGCTACCTCCTGGAGGGGATGGCTGGAGCCAGGCTATCCAGCTACTTACATGAAATCTACAAGCCCCCTCTATCCGTCTAGGTCTCCTGCTAGCTAGTGTCCTGTCCACTATTGTCCCGCTACCTCCTGGAGGGGATGGCTGGAGCCAGGCTATCCAACTACTTACTTGAAATCTACAAGCTCCCTCTACCCGCTTGTGTCCTGTCCACTAATGTCCCGCTACCTCCTGGAGGGGATGGCTGGAGCCAGGCTATCCAACTACTTACTTGAAATCTGCAAGCCCCCTCTATCCGCTTGGGTCCTGTCCACTAATGTCCCGCTACCTCCTGGAGCGGATGGCTGGAGCCAGGCTATCCAACTACTTACTTGAAATCTGCAAGCCCCCTCTATCCGCTTGTGTCCTGTCCACTAATGTCCCGCTACCTCCTGGAGGGGATGGCTGGAGCCAGGCTATCCAACTACTTACTTGAAATCTACAAGCCCCCTCCATCCGCCTGTGTCTCCTGCTAGCTAGTGTCCTGTCCACTAATGTCCCGCTACCTCCTGGAGGGGATGGCTGGAGCCAGGCTATCCAACTACTTACATGAAATCTACAAGCCCCCTCTATCCGTCTAGGTCTCCTGCTAGCTAGTGTCCTGTCCACTATTGTCCCGCTACCTCCTGGAGGGGATGGCTGGAGCCAGGCTATCCAACTACTTACTTGAAATCTATAAGCCCCCTTTATCCGCCTGTGTCTCCTGCTAGCTAGTGTCCTGTCCACTAATGTCCCGCTACCTCCTGGAGGGGATGGCTGGAGCCAGGCTATCCAACTACTTACATGAAATCTACAAGCCCCCTCTATCCGCCTATGTCTCCTGCTAGCTAGTGTCCTGTCCACTATTGTCCCGCTACCTCCTGGAGGGGATGGCTGGAGCCAGGCTATCCAACTACTTACTTGAAATCTACAAGCCCCCTTTATCCGCCTGTGTCTCCTGCTAGCTAGTGTCCTGTCCACTAATGTCCCGCTACCTCCTGGAGTGGCTGGAGGGGATGGCTGGAGCCAGGCTGTCTACCTGCTTACCTCACACCTGCAAGCCCATCCTGTTTTTGTCCCATCACGTGGCCTTTCTTCCCACGCCAGTCTCTACCTCTCGCCCCAACCTCCAACCTCGGTCGACAACTCTACTCTACTTTGACTCCCGACTAACAGCAAGCTGCAAGCACCAAAACATCAATACTTCATTATATCAAGGATTAGGATGAGTTTACAGGAAGATGTTGGCAACACGCACGTCAACAATAGGCCAAAACCTGTCGAATGTTATTGTCCCGTCATAGACTATAAACAACTATTCCACAACACAATTTGTCTAGATGATACGGAAGGGAGTTGGTTAAATGAGTCGATCAGAGAGTCAATTATGGATGCAAATGTTCACTTGATCACAGATTGATGTCAGATATGAGACGGATTTATCATAAAAATCTCGTACCAATTGAAACGCAGAACTGTTGCGCAGTAATACAACCGGCATCACATGTAACCTTTCCGGAGTGCATAACCTTCCGATTTTGTAGTCTTTTTTGGTTATTTATTGTATGAAAATGTATTCGAGTAATGAAACATTAGTTGGGCCGAGTTTAATAACAATTGTAGTTCCTTTTTTAGTTCCCCTTTACTAGCTTTACGAAGTATAGGGGAAGTTATGAAATAGGCCAAGTTTTCAACGGAATTTCATGTGTTCCAACCCCCACATTCCAAATATGAAAAAAAAAAAAAAATCTGTCTGTGAACACGATAACTTAAATAGAACGAATGTATCTGAACGAAATTTTATATGTGAATCCAGGACCCTCAGCCAAATCGACCAAAGGGAAGGGGGAAGATGAGAGGAGGGCTCAACACAATAACTGCCGATGTAATGATTGTATCGACATGGAATTTAGCATGAGATTTAGGAGCACGTATGTAAGTCAACTATTGAATATTAGCGCAAACGGTCGATTTGCGTTTGGGGGGGGGGGGGGGGGGCAAAAAGTGAATTAATTCGTTCTGGGAAAGTGAAAAAAAAGTTATTGCCAGTGATTCACCGACAACCTTCTGGTCTTTAGGCCCTAATGATGTCATCAGATAAGAATGAAGTTATTCACTTACATAAATAGCCACCTATAAATATATCCACAACATTTAGAGTGAGGAGGGACAGAGAAGGAAGGATTAGAGGGAGAGTGGAAACATATTTTATAAGAAACCATTCGAGCTGGGGAAGCACATTGCCGTTGAATCACCGCACTTTTTGTTCTCATATTCCGTTGGTAAAGCACGTCGGTTATCTTGTGAGTCGCGGCAAACGTTGTCAAACTTCACACCAACTGCCGGTACTCATGCTCATGAGTACAACCCAACACAACACAAACAGTTGAAGGCCATCGTATCGGAGCCACCTTGTCAAACTTTGTCAAAAGTACAAAAGAAACTGACAAAAGAAAACAAAGTTATTATTGTCGGATGTGGGACCTTTTGGAAGGGGTTCGCTGCAACCAACGGAGCGTAAACCGCGAATCAAGAACCAAACGTTAAATGGGCTTTGAAATTATTTACGACCCCGGTCCAAACATACGTTAGTTTGACTTCTATCTTATCATTAGTACCTATCAGGGCTGCCAACCCTTTCAGCCCTTAACCTTCCCTAATTGTTACCACAACCCCAACACAAAAATAAAAAAAAATAACTCCTTTCATACCCCCAAATACAAATGTTTCTGTTTTTTTTTATTTTTATTATATTCTCCTATTCAATTCCATTTGAGAACTTTTTTGTTGTACTTTCCACCTCCGGGTTCCGTATTTACAGACCATTAAACGACACTCACCTAATGGCTGGGATATATCTGACTAAAGCGGTTTTAAAACGCATTCAATTAAACAATATTTCGTTTCAACATTCGGAAGTTCCCACACTAAGATAAATTTTTAAAAGTTTTTATGTCGACCACTTCCTCGTCTAATGGATCGTGAATAAAAGTGTTTTAATGTAAGTTAGACTCAAAATGTTTATTAGTCTATAAGAATGTTCAGGTGTGAAATAGGACAGATGGTAAGGTACTCTGTTTAGTGCCGTTGGCAGGAAGATGGCAACCGAGAAGAATATTTATATGAGAAATGGATATTTTACAATGATGTACAGGGGAAGGTATGTAATCGGCCAGAAAGTCCATAAATTTCATGTTTTCCTCTGATTCAAAAAATTAAAGAAAAGTTTCATGTCTATCTGAGTATCTGTGAACACGATAACATTGTATATGTGTATCCAAAACAAGGTTGACTGATATTGATTTCAGCCAAATCGGCCAATGGGAAAAGGATATTTAAGAGAGGCTTAACTTAAGAAGCCACATAGCTACTACTCAATATCCGACAAGACCGCTATCATTCTTAACTTAAGAAGCCACATAGCTACTACTCAATATCCGACAAGACCGCTATCATTCTTAACTTAAGAAGCCACATAGCTACTACTCAATATCCGACAAGACCGCTATCATTCTTAACTTAAGAAGCCACATAGCTACTACTCAATATCCGACAAGACCGCTATCATTCTTAACTTAAGAAGCCACATAGCTACTACTCAATATCCGACAAGACCGCTATCATTCTTAACTTAAGAAGCCACATAGCTACTACTCAATATCCGACAAGACCGCTATCATTCTTAACTTAAGAAGCCACATAGCTACTACTCAATATCCGACAAGACCGCTATCATTCTTAACTTAAGAAGCCACATAGCTACTACTCAATATTCGACATGACCGCTATCATTCTTAACTTAAGAAGCCACATAGCTACTACTCAATATTCGACATGACCGCTATCATTCTTAACTTAAGAAGCCACATAGCTACTACTCAATATCCGACAAGACCGCTATCATTCTTAACTTAAGAAGCCACATAGCTACTACTCAATATCCGACAAGACCGCTATCATTCTTAACTTAAGAAGCCACATAGCTACTACTCAATATCCGACAATACCGCTATCATTCTTAACTTAAGAAGCCACATAGCTACTACTCAATATCCGACAAGACCGCTATCATTCTTAACTTAAGAAGCCACATAGCTACTACTCAATATTCGACATGACCGCTATCATTCTTAACTTAAGAAGCCACATAGCTACTACCCAATATCCGACAAGACCGCTATCATTTTTAAATTGGATCTGCCAGAGAAAAGGGAGGAACTTAATTGAAAACGGCTTATAGCTGCTGAAATGTATGTATCGACACGAATCTTTATAAGAGGATTCAGAAATATTCAATCCAACCCGTCGACTGGGTTTAAAGGGAGAGTGGACACTTAATTTGAAGATGGCTGATGTAGTGAGAAGTGATTATTTCACAAGTTTTAAAACAAAGACGCAACCTGACCACTTTCAGATTTTATTAATTCATGCTCGTCGACTTCCGAGTTTTTTTGTTTTTTTAAATTTCATGGAGGAGGCTGTAACGAAGTTACATATATGGTAATATGGTTCACCCATATGGAACTCACCCCATCTCATTTATCAATAGTCGTTCGGAAATGTACCTATGTTGATTGAACGGTTGTACACCGGGAGCGCTCACCTTCTAGGTTGAGCCATCAATCAACTTAGAGACACATTCGATTCCTAGTCGAGCTAGAGAGAGACCAACTTGCCTCCTCAGAGAGCGAACATACCAGGTGCTGTATATTGTAAATGAAGTATATTTGAAATTATTATATATATATATTATTCTTTAGAGGGGATCCTTTGTATTAGATATTTCACCAGTCTATTAGTTATTTTGAAGTGATTTTTGAGTTTATTACGAAGATTATATTTCCACGTTTTTCTTTTATAACTCTTTTTCTTATTTTCTCTCTCTCACCCCTTTCCCAGCAGAAGTGGCGATCATTTGGACTCCAGACTTTTCCTAATCGGAAATATAGGGATTTCACGAGGGTTTTTGTCCAGTAACTGGAATTTCCGCCCTCAAGTGTTTTTGATGTCTGTTCTCGGCTTCCACGGCTAGTTATTTGAGGGAACCATCATTACACCCATGGTAGCAGAGAGCGTGGTTAAGGTCGTTGTCCTTTTTTCGTCATTTTTCTTTCTTTCGAAAGTCTGCCTAGGAAGACGCTGAGACTTTTTCTTTTGTCTCTAGCGTGGGTAGTTGTCGGGGCAAGTTAGAATTGGTTTGTATGGGCAAGCTAATTCATTTGTAGTCTCCTGGATCCCGTTTTTATATTTTGTGAAAGATTTTGGATTTTTGTGGAAAGTTTTAGTATTTGAACAGTTGAGCACCTTGATCCTATAGTTCTTGGAACTTTGACCTCTTGGTGATTCACTTTGGGGATTATAGACTTAGGTAGGATCTTGTTTGTTAATTTGTTTTCTTTAGTTTTCTTAGCAATCTTAAGATGGCGACTGAAACAGTTAGTCCTTCTATGATGGAAAAATTAATAGACACTATTAATTCTTTATCCGACAAAGTAAATAGTTTGGTCGGAGAAAGGGCTGAAAATAAACGAATAATGGCCGCTATCCAATTGGGGTTGAATAATTTATCGACTGCCGTGCAAGCAGATCGGGAAAACCTCAACCAGTTATCAGCCGAATTTGGGAAATCCAGAAAAACGGAAGTTCCCGAAAAATCTGATCAAGGTTTGAATAGCGCATTCCTAAGCATGGATTCAAAGGTTAGTGAATGTACTTTTAATAAAATTAAGATTCCTAATTATATTGAGAGGAGAATCGAATCATTTCCTAGGTTAATCGTTAATGACCCTACTAGTGTAATTGTATTTTTGGAAAATTTATTTGATTGTTATTTGATAGAGAAGCAATATATGAGTGACATAATTAAGAGATTGTCTTATAAGGACCCGTCGAATAGAATTTTGAAGAAATTAGTAGAATTGAATATGTGCGATTTCAATGAAATCCGAGATAAATTTATTAGGGAACTGACCACTCCCAAGGTACGTCTATTATATGAATTTAAGTATATTCATCGAGTACAAAAGGTCGACGAAAGTTTTCGTGATTTTGCTGATAGTGTGGTGAAATTTTGCAAAATACTTGATAGAAATAGTGAATATGATATCGTCGTAATAGTTTTAGAGGGTATAAACTCTAAAACAAGAGGTTTCTGTAATTTTCAAAATAGGCCTACTAATCTTAAGGAGTTATACAATTTGATAGAAGAGGTAGACAAATTGTGTTTGATTGAAAGTTCCGAAAATTATAATGGTTCTAATTTCGAAACCAATTATACGGAAAGGTTGTTGTGTAAAGGTCAGATTAATGATCAACATTTTGATCGGAGTAAATCGCAAGGTAATCATATGAGATTTTTTAGATATAATGGTTACAATCGCAATAGATTTAATGGTAATTTTTCTAATGGCAATGTGAATAGAAATTCACAAGGTAATTATTACAGAAAGCGAGATAATGGTGGTTATGGAAATAGAAATTCTGAAAGTTATGGTTACAAAGGTAATCAATTTTCGGCCAAGGCAGGTCGATATGTAACCAATGATAAAGTAACCTCTCCTTCGAAAAACAATAGTCAATTATTTACTTTAAGTAGTGATACTTTGAAAGGACTTATTAAGGAATGTATTATGAATAATAACAAGTGTAATTCGAATTCTAATGGCAAAACGAGTAGGAAAAAGAAATCCAAAAGTGTTTTAATTGATAAAAGTGTTTAATTATAAATGAATATGGCCTAACTATTGATTTGGATTTACGATTTTGCTTTGATAAGGTATGTTTATGGGTTTTTAATGATAATTGTGATTATATTAATGAGTTTGATTAAACAAAGTGAATTTTGTAGATGTATGTATTGTTTTCTACTCGATTACTTATGATACCTACTATGTTTTTTTTTATGTGCACCGAAAGAGATATGATTGTTGTATGGTTTATATTGATAACAACATATATGGTTATTTTTTATATTTTGGTTTTTTACGCAATTTGTAGTTGCGATTTAAGGTTCTGTGAGCACAGACCTTTTATTTGTTTTGGTATTATGATCATTCTGATTTGAGTGCGTTGACAAAGTCAGATCAATTGTCTGGAAGGTTGCCTCGTATGGTTTCTTGAAATCTCATGTCATTTTGGTATGAGGTGCGAGACGTTTCAGGTCAGAGGAACTACATAGCCGAGGTCCTGTCACGATCTCTCACCCTGGAACCATTACAGCAGCCGAGATTTCCCAGGTTTGGAATTCTGCGTAGATCGCAGATCCAACCTTGATATTTGAGAGACAAATGGATCAAAGTCGCGCATAGCGGTAAATACGCAGTATACCAAGGTAAATAGTTTACAATTATTAGTAAATAATGATATTTGATTATGATAGTGTGCACATAAAGGTATACTTAAGTAATATTCTTCGCGCGCACGACGTGCGTAAGATTTTACGTCGCCTGTCTATTATTGTTTTCGACGGACTGATCACCCGTTAGACTAAGAAGGCTTAAGTTTCGCAGTTGAAACGGTATACCACGGCCAAATAATAATATTTGATGGTTTATTTTGTATTTGATGAACAAAAATTTGTTTGATTATTATTATATTTGTATTTGCGCAATATTTTGATGTGTTTATATGTGCATTGGTACCTATATCCTTATTCTGTATATGTTTTTCCTATTGTGAGTGTTGTCTATCCTCAATCTTTATGTTCATATGACTTTTTGGGAAATATGCATATCAGGTTTATAACATATATATATTGGCCATATAATATTATGTATTTTGATGATTTTATGAGAAGGTTTATCACGGATAGTGAACATAAATTTATATTGAATATTTGTCATTACAATGTTGTTTTTTGTTTCATATAATTATTGAAATATGAGTATGCATTTGAAAACCTTCCTATATGAACTTCAATGAAAAATGAAAATGTGATCCCTATTTAATTTGTTTTGAATTGTGTAAATTTTTGATAAGGGACACCGAAGAATTTTTGTAAATATTGTCATATCATTTTTTCTTTACTATATTGTACTTTTGAAGACTGGTAAATTAGGAAAAGATTGTTAGGATTATGGGGTCTTAATAAATTTTCTCTTTTGAACCAAGAAAGTCAATTTTTGTATATTATGATATCGGACTTAGGAAGAAATTGTAGTTAATTGTTAGATAAATGGATACTTGAATTATACTTGTGTTTTAAATTCAAGGATAGAACCGAGATCAGCTTACAGGTTTTTTTATGTGGTTACAAACGCCTTACAGTGAGATGGAATAATTTCTTTTGGGGATCATAGGATCTCAAATTGCTTTCGCAATTAAATTTGTGTTCACCATCACACTTGCGTTTGTGGTTACTTTTTTCCTGATAATGCGAAGAACAGAAATAGTCTGAGCATTTTATGGTAAAATAACCAAGGCCTGCTGACTCTCGAGTTAAATTGAAATTATTGTATACATTTTAATAGGAAGTATCCATAATGTGGGAAAATTTTTTTGTTTTTGGAGGGCAAGTATTTTTTTTATTTTGAAAAGACCAATGGTCGTTATTAGTATTTTTGGACAAAACCGGTGGCAATTTGTACATATGATGTATATTTGTTTTGGTTACTTATTATGACTACTGACCAGCCATGGGTTTATCATTGTACTCACCCGCAGCCTAAACTTAGAGGTTACCCACTCATCGTGAGTCTAGTTTCTAGTTTAGGTGACTGGAAAATTTTTTCCTTTGATATTTTTTTTTCTTTATGGGTTGTCGGTTTACGCAACCAGTCATCTGGGAACCCCGGCATTTTTGAGGGGGTGGGGGAATTTTTCCACCAGCTGAGGCGAGCTTGTGCGCAACCTAGGAGTAGCAAGGCCGCTTAGCTCGGTTTAAGTCTCTGCCTGCCGTCCCAGCACAGGATGTTTGGTGACGATAGGAGGGACAATCCCCCTTGCTTTTCAGGGAGGGTCCCCCACCCCACCCCATAGTATATGGCTAGACTATCCTTGCGACGGGTGAATACATGAGCTGGTATATTTGAGTAATGCCACCGGATTTGTTTTCCTGCCTCTCTTGAGGAGGAAGAGGGGGGTAATATGTAACGAAGTTACATATATGGTAATATGGTTCACCCATATGGAACTCACCCCATCTCATTTATCGATAGTCGTTCGGAAATGTACCTATGTTGATTGAACGGTTGTACACCGGGAGCGCTCACCTTCTAGGTTGAGCCATCAATCAACTTAGAGACACATTCGATTCCTAGTCGAGCTAGAGAGAGACCAACTTGCCTCCTCAGAGAGCGAACATACCAGGTGCTGTATATTGTAAATGAAGTATATTTGAAATTATTATATATATATATTATTCTTTAGAGGGGATCCTTTGTATTAGATATTTCACCAGTCTATTAGTTATTTTGAAGTGATTTTTGAGTTTATTACGAAGATTATATTTCCACGTTTTTCTTTTATAACTCTTTTTCTTATTTTCTCTCTCTCACCCCTTTCCCAGCAGAAGTGGCGATCATTTGGACTCCAGACTTTTCCTAATCGGAAATATAGGGATTTCACGAGGGTTTTTGTCCAGTAACTGGAATTTCCGCCCTCAAGTGTTTTTGATGTCTGTTCTCGGTTTCCACTGCGAGTTATAGAGGGAACAATCATTACAAGGCCATCTATGTTTTTCCTGGAGAAATCAAAAAGTCGGCAATTAACTACAATATACTTCTAAACACTCTTGTGGTAGTTTGTCTGAAAATGTATACTTTTCAACGGCGGATCACACAGCTAGTTACATAATGGAAGTTACCGCAACGCATGTCCTTCTTAAAAATGCAAAGTACATCCTGTGGAGGGTTGAATGTCCTGGATGAGCGTCAGGTGGCCCCAAGTAGGAAGATGAGGAACAGAAGGCAGACAACTAGGCACATTAATTAGGAAGGTTTTCATAGGAGCAAAGGTCACTGCACCGACCATTGTCCTCGCAGGAGGTGGTGCAAACTGCAGCTGCATCTCTAAACTACAACCTTTCACACTATTATTGATTCCCTCATTTTGAATGTGCAAGAATAATGATCATTTGTTGATTGCTGCATCCTAAAACTGTGATTTGAGTCACGGTCAGGAACTAATTTAGAAATGAGCCTGTTGAACCGCTCCTTTTTTCGTCATATCAAAGTGACTGTGACATGCACAGAAGACACCCAGACTGTCAGTTTACATTTAAAACTTTAAAAAAATTTCCCGTAGAAAAAAAAAGTTGTCGGTGATGAACTTCCCCAGGACGAATTAATGAATTAACATTTCGCCCCCCCCTCCAAAATTAGTCTAACGTTTGCGCTAATATTCAACACTTGACTTACATAGCGGGGGGCTCCTAAATCATCATACAAAATTTTGTCTTGATAAATTCTTTACAATGGCAGATAAGGTTTAGTTAGGGTTTTAAATTGAACCCCCTTCCCTTCAGTCGATCTAGTTGAAATTTGAAAGCTTACGTCCTCATTGGAACTTCTAATATTAAATTTTATATCGATACATTAATTACATCGGCAGTTATGGGGTTTTAAAGTTGAGCGGACTCCTCTGATCCCTTAACCATCGCTACGTTCCTTCAGAAGGACGGCGTCCTCAAGTTTTTTTAACACCCAGATAAAAAATCGAAGGGCCTTGGCCGGGTAACGATCACCGCGATGTTGAGCACAGCAGTCGCGCACGCTACCTCTGTGCAGAGATCCTCAATATTGCTTACTTCTTACATGATAACACTGTACACCGGAGATATAGATGGCATTGTGAGGTGGTCATGACCAAAGTGATTGAGATGACATTGCGAGACGCTCCCGCCCGTTCACGTAAACCGCATCACTGTCAATATCCTATGTTTACAATGCATGGCGTGACGCTCCCGCCCGTTCACGCAAACCGCATCACTGTCAATATCCTATGTTTACAATGCATGGCGTGACGCTCCCGCCCGTTCACGCAAACCGCATCACTGTCAATATCCTATGTTTACAATGCATGGCGTGACGCTCCCGCCATCACGCAAACCGCATCACTATCAATATCCATGGATCGTATACGTTCCTGGAGGTAAACATCATACAATCCTATGTTTACAATGCATGGCGTGACGCTCCCGCCCATCACTATCAATATCCATGGATCGTATACGTTCCTGGAGGTAAAACATCATACAATCCTATGTTTACATGGCATGGCGTGACGCTCCCGCCCGCTCAATATCCCATGTTTACAATCATTGTTAACTTGAATATTGATCTATGTAAAACTCATTTTATGTGACTGACCAACAAGCATTTGTTTTATATCCATGTTTATTTTGACAATATCTACATGACTTCAAACAATATACATTATTGTTTATTTTTCTCAATAAACAATAAATAAATAATAAAACTTTCCGTTATTTAAATACATGTTACCCGACTAGGCAGGGGGGGGGGGGGGGGGGGGGGGGGGTATTGTTTTTCGCGACATGTTTGTATGTTTCCATCTGAAGTAAAAAATACTGAATCAATTTTGATGAAACTAAAACTTGGAATCTCAAAAACTAAAATTCTTTGGAATCTCAAGAGTATTCTATGAGTCAGAATTAGATTTGACGGCTAGATGGCGCAATAATTGCATAAATGATTGTTACCATCTCGAGTCTAAAAATTTTAATTTGGGATTCAATTTATGGGAGGGGGGTAAAATTAAGTAGCTCTTGATCGGTTGATCTTATTCTCACAAAATTGTACACGTAGCATTCTTACAAGCCCAGGCCAAACTCAAAACATGAGAATGTGTCTGGCCGGCTGGTGAACAACTAATTCAATCCATAAGCAGCGCACTGACTGCTAATCTCTCTCATCCACTATTTATAGAATTTCTAGTCTAGAAAACTTATTATCATTGGTCAGTTTTAACTGAACTCGAAGTATCTGGAGAGTCTAAAAATGACGATTTAAAAACATTTTGGTCTTTAAAAATATTTTTGAACACAAACCTATCGCAATAAGTTATTTTAATGAAATTTAACAAATAAAATGGATTATTAAATGAACAATGCTAAGTTTGAATACAAAATGGAACTTGTCTTGGGTCATTCTAAATCAACAATTAATACATGAAATGACCTAAGAAAAAAAAAATTGATCTAACTATAAATGCAAAATGAGGGCGACAGTAGCTCTATCGTGACTATTGAATTTACGATTATGGGTTCGAAACCTGGTCGAGGCCCTTAGGTTTTATCTGAGGTAAAAAAAATCTTGAAAACACCTTCCTTCGGTGGAAACGTTAAGCGATATTCCCGAGCCAGTTCGATGTCAGGCGTACCTACGAAATACGACGAAAGGTGCCCTGGTAGTAGGCGATATGATTACGTAGTTAAAGCCAGGGCATGAGTCACACTAACTAAATGAAAAATTATGAATCTACAAATAAGTAGGATTTATTTATATATGTATAAGATAGTTTGAAAAAAATCGTCTTTAAATCACCGGCGATGTACTTCCCCAGCACGAAATAGTCAACTAAGATTCCGCTCTCCCTCTAACACAGAACGATCTTTTTAATCAATAATCCATTCACACAGAGACTTCTGAATCCTCATACTAAAATGTCGATACATTCATTACATCGGCAGTTATGCCCCCCCCCCCCCCCCTTCCCTTTGGCCCCGTTATGCCCCCCTCCCTTTGGCCCCGTTATGCCCCCCTCCCTTTGGCCCCGTTATGCCCCCCCCCTTTGGATCCATTATGCCCCCCCCCCCCTTTGGATCCATTATGCCCCCCCCCCCCCCCTTTGGATCCATTACGCCCCCCTCCCTTTGGCCCCGTTATGCCCCCCCCCCCCCCCCTTCAATTTGGCCCCTTTATTCCCCCCTTCCCTTATCCCCTATGTAAGTAAACTAATGATTTTTAGCTCAAACGGTCGACTGGTTTCGGAAGAGATTCGAAACGTTAACTTATTAACTCGATTTTTTTTTTTTAATTATTTTATTTTTTTTTTTTTATTTTTTTGGTGGCCGACACCATCGCCGAATCGTCGGGGAAAAAGGGAGGCCTAACGATTTTATTTACAATTGAAGAACAGAAAGAAAGTAATTTATTTGGGCCGGCATTCAAGTGCCTTTCACAAAAATGACAAAATACAGAAAAAAAATAAAAATAAATAAAACATTAATAGTGATAAATAAAACTAAAATCTAAGTTAAAATGTGCTGTGGGAGTCTGGGTCGCAGTCGGCGATGTGCAGTGGGCTGTCCAATATTGAAGTGGACAGCTCCAGGGCTGAGGGGCAGGTTCTGGAGGAACGTCTCAGTCAGAGATCGCAGGACGGTGTCCATGGGAGCTATGTCCAGTTCTTTATGAATTATACTGCCTCTCACGAACCACGGTACGTTGAGACCTATGCGGAGGGTTTTGTTTTGGAATGATTGTAATTTTCGTTTTACTGTTTTGCTTGCACTGTACCATATTGGGCAAGCATATGTTAGTAGTGGACGTAATAGTGATGTGTACAAGATTTTGATGCAATTTGGGCGGAGTGGAGTGTTGCGGTTAATGAGTGGATAAAGTTGTGAGAGTCTTTGATATGCTTGTGTTAGTTTTGTTGAGATGTGGGTGTGCCATGTAAGTCTTGTGTCCATGTGTAAACCGAGATATTTTAATGTTTGTTGTGAAGTATTCCAGGGAATATCAGTATTGTCAATTTGGATGTTGTTGGTTTGGCGTATTCGGCGGAGAGAAAAAATTTTGGCTGATGATTTCAAAGGATTTAATTTTAACTTCCAGTTAGAAAACCAAGTTGAGATGATGGAGACAGCTGATTGGAGAGTGTGTGTGGCAATGTGAATATCGGAGTGTTGTGCTAGTATTAAAGTGTCGTCCGCATAGGTAGCAAGCACCGTGGTCTGCGGGACTGGCATGTCATGGCAGTATAAGTTAAAAAGAACTGGGCTGAGAATAGCTCCCTGAGGGACACCTGCACCTATCGTCCTCCGTCTGCTGACCGCGGCGTTGATCCTGACCTGGAAAGAGCGATCCCTCAAGAAAGATGAGATCATATTCTGAAGGTACTGCGGTGGTCCTGTCAAGTGAAGTTTGTACAGCAACCCCTCATGCCAGATGGAGTCGAACGCGGCTGCCACGTCTAGCGATGCTGCAGCTGTATACTCCTTCTTTTCGAATCCTTTGATAATAGCTTCAGTGACCCGCTGAAGCTGGTGGAGTGTCGAGTGATTCGAACGGAATCCAAACTGGTGCTCCGGGATAGTTTGCGTTGAGTCCAGGTGAGTCAAAAGCCGTCGAAGGATAATTTTCTCAAACACTTTTGATATGGTCGGCAACAGGCTGATTGGGCGATAGCTGGCCGGATCATGCTTTGGTTTCCCAGGCTTGTGGAAAAGGAGGACTATTGCATTCTTCCAGGCCGAAGGAAAGTAGCCGAACCGAAGGCATGCGTTGAAGATGCTGGTGAGGTAGGCGTCGCCTTTAGGAGGAAGCTTCTTCAGCACCAGATTTGGGATGAGATCATCCCCTGGAGTTTTCCTTGTTGGGAGCTTTCTGATGACTCCTCTGACTTCCTGTGGTGTTGTGTATTCTATCGGGAGTTCTGCAGTGGAGTGGTGTTGTGTCATGAAGTTAGTCACTAGGTCTGTTGTTTGTGAGTTGGCGGAATTATGAAGTGTAAATTTTTGTTCTAAATGGGCAGAAAATATGTTGCATTTGTCGTTATCAGTGATGGCTGGTGGTGTTTGTCCGTCTGTGATCGTAGGTATTGGAGTATGCCGTCGCAAAATACGTTTTGTCTCAGTCCACAAGCTAGTGTCTCCCGGGGAAATGTCACTTAGATGTCGTTGGTAGTTAGATATACGGAGGTTGTCTAATTCCCACTTGACTGCGCGAGCCATGCGATTGAAGACAACCTTGTCCTGGGGTAGCCTAGAACGTTGCCATAATTTTCGTAATCTATTTTTCTCTTTTATTAGCGAGAGAATGTGTCGGGGGACTGTTCTCTGGCCAGGCCGGAGATCCGAGTACTTCCTGTACGTCGAGAGGTCGATTGAGCTCCTTATACTGTCATTAAAATGTCCAATGTGCACGTCGATGCCGTCTGTAGAGTTATAATTGAGAGGTATAGTAAGTATATCTGTTAGTCGGTCACGAAATACGTCCCGGTCAATTTTCCCATTTATTAATTTTGGTAGAGGGGGGTTCTTTTGAAATTCTTCAATGAACGTTACTATAACCGGTAAATGGTCTGAGTCTAACTCAACTAGGGGTTTTTGGAAAAAAGGGAATCTGATGTTCTGTATGAGACAGATGTCCAGGATGTCGGGGAGAAAATTGTGCTGTGTGGGGAAGAAGGTCGGTTCGTCGGGAGGGATAACTAGCATGTCAAGTCTGTTGGAGTAATGAAGAAGTCTGCTTCCGTTATTGTTTGTCATTCTGCAGCCCCATAGTCTGTGTTTACTGTTTAAGTCCCCAATCAGGATAGTCGGTATCCCTGAGAAGACTGATAGCAAGTCGACCTCTAAAAGATTAGTACTGGGTCGTTGATAGGCGGCTATGATATGAATGGGGTTTCCAGAGTGACTGAACAGTTTGAGCCCTATGGCTTGGAGGTTGATGAGGTTATGGAACTCTATGGAGCAATGCTTGATGGTCCGTTTGATGAAGATTGCAACCCCTCCCGTCCGAGTCCGTTGGTCATGTCTGTAAACCTGGTAACCACCAACCCTGAGTCTGCCTTCAGCCACCAGGTGGGTTTCAGTAATACACGCGATGTCGATGTCATGTCTGTGAATGAATTCGGTGAAGGTGTTTTGTCTCTGTTTAAATCCGTTCGAGTTCCAGTTGAGTATCTTCAAGTTTGTTAAGTCAGTAGGAGCTAAAAGAGATGAAGTTAGGAGTGATGAACTGTAAGGCGAGAAGTCAGTTGATAGTACTGTGTTTGTGTCCGTCATATTTCAGGATGCAGTCTAGTTATGTTGGTGCTAAGGGAGTTTAATATTAATTGTACTATGGTAGGGATGAGTTGATTCACAATTTGGACTATGGTGTTTTCAAGTGTGCTGTTCGTGTTTGGTGTATGCGTATGAAGAAGTGATGATGTGTTTTGTGAGATGTTATGTTTGGGATGCATCTTTGGTAAGGAAGCCGTTATTACCTTTGCTGCCTCGGCATATGACGACTTGCTGGTGCTAGGCTGCACTGTCTGTGGATGTGAAGGAAGGCGAGGGGCCACTGGCGGTACTGCTCTTTGATTCCTCTCTTGGAAAGACCTGTAAAAACTGCAACCTCTGTAATTGGCTGAGTGTTGCTCGTTACAGTTGACGCATTGTCCTGGGGGCACTCAGTCCAGTGGTGGCTACCGGTGCACTTGACGCACCGCGGCTGCAATCGACAATAGTTCTTGGTGTGAAAATAGCGCTGGCAGCGGGTACACTGTGGGATCCCACGTGGTTTACGCCTGGGTTCGACCCTAACTATGCAGAATAGGAGACGGTCTAGCTTGAGGATATTTCGTCCTGCGTCGTTGTCTTCGAGCTCTGCCACTGCTATGGGGATGGGCTCCTTCTGCTTATTTAAAAGTCTCATGACCTTAAAAATGGGATAGTTTAATTGCTGAAGTTCATTTTTGATTTCGTTATCCGTGATAGATAGAGGGAGACCTTTTATAACTACAGACAGTCGTTTTTCATCTGGAGCTCTGTAGGTGTGATAGGGCACTTGATGATCATCGTAATATTTTGTGAGAGTGCGAAAGTCGGGAATGGTGGAAGTTAGTATTTTAATGCGACTTCCAGCTTGTTTCATTTCAAACTGATCGCTGACTAACCTTTTTATATCGCTTAAAATGGCTTGAAAATTATTTACATCATGGAGAAATATCGGTGGAATTTTGAATTTCGGTTCTGGTTTGGTGTTATCTACTTGAATAGCATTCAACGGTTCGAATCTATTTTGTGTGTGAACGAGGGAAAGGTCAGTTAAGTATTTTTTGCTTACGGACTGACTGGTGGGAGAGTTGGCTCCAGGCCTCTTCCTGGAGTTGATTTGGGTCCAGGACCCACTGTCTGCTACTGTGGGGAGGTCTTCTGCCCAGTCTATTGGGGATTCATTAGCCGCTAGTGACATGTTGACTGCAGGGATGGTTTTTATGTCTTTGGAAGACATTTCCTCATCTCTTCGGGTAGAGGGAGTCTTTACCCGCAAATACGTCACAAAATTGAGTAAATTTGGTTTACAATTTAGTCTCACAATTAAATTAAACTTTGTACATATATAAAACTACTTTATCTTACAATTGAAAAATATATAATTAAAAATACAAAATATATGATGCTGTGGAAGGCTAGGAGCGACCGCTGCCGACCATCTGCGACGATCAGCGGTCACTCCCAGCCCACCTTAATTTTTTTGGCGCGCCGAGAGAGCTCGGGATAAATGTAGGGCGACCGCTAATTGTGGTTCGTTGGGACGCCGGGGACGACTGCAGGCCTCCCCGGCGCAGGGTCAAAATGCTTGCTTCTTTCTCCGCCAGGAGGCGACAAATCGGCTGAACATTGGGTAGCCGGTTTCCGTCATCAGCTGCCGCAGGTCGAGTCCCAGATAAGATCCTGTTCCGCGTATCAACTCCACCCTAGGCCCGTCGTACAGCGGACATTCGAGGACCACGTGCTCTGCAGTCTCGACCCCGCCGCACGAACAGTTCGGGTTGTTCTTCCTCTTAAAGAAGAACAGCTTGGAGTTGAAATTTCCGTGACCTGATAATATCTGGGACATCCAGTGGTCAGGCAGTATCCAAGTAGAGTCCATACGTAACCGGATTTCCGGTAAATATGCGTAGGTCGTTCGGCCATCCGATGATCGTGACCACCGCTGTTGCCATTTCTCCACGTCTCTCTTCCTCCAGGGCTAGACGTAAAGGCTCATCTATATCTACTCCTAAAGGCAAATTGCGTCTACAATAGTACGAGGCGACAGCCCCGTCCAAGACTGTCTATGGGCGGAGCTCCTGCCAGCTACCTGTAGCGCAGCCGTAGAGACAGTACGATAGGCCTTTGTAACCCTTAAAAGGGCTGCTCTCTGGGCTTGCACAAGGATCACGCGTCGCCGCTTCGTGGGACGATGCCACCACCCAGCAGCGGCGTACCTTGCTACAGCCTCGAATACTCCAGTGTAGATGATTCTACAAGCAGAGTAGCCGAGGCCCCACGTCGCGCGGGCTAGGCAGTTCAGAGCGTTGAAAGTGGCGGTAGTTCATTCTTTAATGGCAACAACGTGGGGCGTCACGTTGAGGCCCGGCCCGATCCGCACTCCGAGATAAGTGACCGTTGCCGGGCTCTCAATGCGGCGTCCGTGGATTTTGATTACCAGGGGGTGTCGGGCGTCGGTTCTCCCTCTCATCAGCAAAGCCGAGGTCTTGCTAGGAGAGAGAGCCAGTTTGTTGGCGCAGCACCAGTTGTCAATATCGTCAATGGCGGCTAGGGCGCGAAGGGTTAGAGCAGCTCGACTATCAGCGTGCACCGTAACGAGGTCGTCGACGTAGGCGATTGCCTTATATCCACGGCCCTCGAGATCACGGAGTAGTCCGTCAAAGAGTATTGCCCAAAGTATCGGTCCGAGGACCGAGCCCTGAGGACAGCCTCTAGTGACGTCGACTGTAGTGCTAGCGTATAGCTGACTCATGGTCGCAGATCGATCGCTGAGGAAGCTGGATATCAGCCCAAACACATTCCCAGGCAGTCCCACAGCAAACAGCCGCGTGAGGATGGCAGGCTACCAGGCGCAGTCGAAGGCCGACGCGATGTAAAAGAAGACACGTAGGGCATATTTCCTACGGTCATTCCCCACATACGCCCTCAGCATCATCAACGCGTCTTCGGTGGACCTGCCCCTCAAGCCACCGAACTGCCTGTGGGATACAAAGTCATGTACCTGGGCCCGAATTCCATTGAAGATAAGAGTCTCCAATACTTTACCGAATACGGGGAGCAGGCTGATTGGTCTGTGGCTCCCAGCTAGGGAAAGGTCCCTATCACCTGGCTTAACAAACGTGCACACGAGTGCTCGTTTCCAAGTCCTAGGGAAGTGGCCCCTCGTAAGGCAGGAGTTATACAGTAGTAAGAGATCCGACTTGATGGTTGGGAATGCTTTCTTGATTATAGCGGCGTCTATGAGATCGCTCCCAGGGGCGCCGCCACTCTTCTGCCTCCCAACCGCCATGCTCAGGTCAATCTCGTCCCAATCAGGTGCGTTCCCCGTATCTGGCCAAGTATGGGCAGCGTTCCTGATGTCTCGTTGGCTGGGTGAATCCTCCGCCGGGTCGTCCCCCGGGAAGGCCTCCCTCAAGTACATCCCGCCAGCCTCCTTCAGGGACATGGCATACTGGTTGCCAACCCGGAGGCCACCGGGGCGACCGGCCTTAGCCTCCCGGCGGCGACGCGGTAAGGGATTCCCCACGGGTTTTTGCTGCTCTCGTCTTCAACAAACCTCCTCCAGCTCTCCTTCTTCGCGGCCTCGACTCTTCTACCATAAGCCTTGCTAAGCTGCCGGTACTCCTCCCTCCGTATTACCCACTGGAGTGGGTTTTGGTTTTGGCACCGCTGACACCTCCTCCTGGCACGACACACAGCCTTCTTGGCGAGGGTAAGGTCCTCACTCCACCAGGGTACCTTCCTGATCCGGTTTACCTTCTTGGGGATGGTCTCATCGGCAGCTCAAAGTAGTATACTACTGAGCCTGCCGGGTCCATGGGAGCGACCCATGGGGTCCATCCTCAATCTGGTCAACCGGTTCAGAACTTCTGAGACCCTCCCACTGATCGTCGCAGGAGTAGGCGGCAACGGCGGTCACGAAAGCGTCGGAGATGGCCTTGCGGGTAGCAAAGCGCGGGTCTCTAGGCCTGACTGCGGGAAGATGGGCGTCAAAGAGCAGAACATCCAGTACACTATGGTCGCTAGATGTGATCTCTCGGTCGCTCCAGCTGCCCACAGCCCGGAATAGTCCGCTCGACACCAGCGTGACGTCGACATGGGACACTCCATTGGAACCGTGGAATGTGGGCGGAGAAAGTGGGTTATTGACTATGCAAAGGTCATGGCGGGCGATCAAATCCAATAGCCTGTCGCCCCGGCGGTCGGTGCGAATCGATCCCCAGGAGACTGACCAGGAGTTGTCGTCCGCCAGAACTATGACATTGCGCCCCGAGAGGGAGTCCAGAACTAATAATATGAAGATGGCTGATGTAGTGAGAAGTGATTATTTCGCAGGATGTCAAAAATAAGGTAGTCTGACCTCTCACAGATTTTTTATTTAAGTAAGCTAGCCGGCTTTCGAGGTTTCCCTCATCATCAGGCAGTCTGATAAAAATTTGAATAAACTAAATAATAAAAATAAATAAATAAAAATCTACAACAAACATTAACAATTTAAAATATCATGGATGGGGACAGACGAGTTATTCCTGTCCACCATCTGAGTCACAACTGGGAGAACGGTGTACGTGAGACTGTGTGTGTTACTCACGTACACCGTTCTCCCAGTTGTGACTCAGATGGTGGACAGGAATAACTCGTCTGTCCCCATCCATGATATTTTAAATTGTTAATGTTTGTTGTAGATTTTTATTTATTTATTTTTATTATTTAGTTTATTCAAATTTTTATCAGACTGCCTGATGATGAGGGAAACCTCGAAAGCCGGCTAGCTTACTTAAATAAAAAATCTGTGAGAGGTCAGACTACCTTATTTTTGACATCCTGCGAAAAAAGTCCAGAACTAGGTCCAGGTGGCCCAGCTGTCGTTCTATGTTCTCAGACGGCGGGAAGTATCCGCTGATCACGTAGCAGCTTGCGTTGGCGTGCCTGATACAGGCCACAACTATATGGCTGGTGGAGAGATGGTGGAGCGCCATCACATCCACCTGGGGGCCGGTCACGACGATTGCGGCCATTGGCCGTTCGTCGCTCCGTGCCTCAGTAATAATTATGTGGCCAGTACCTAGGCCTGCCACGCTGCCTCTAACACAGTAGGGTTCCTGGAGAGCTAGCACCTGGACGCCCCCCGATGACACTAGTTGACGACATCAGCCACAATCCTGCGCCTATTCATGTTGTGCTGATTAATTCGATCTGAGGAAGAACAATGCCGGTGATTCAACGACGATTTTCTTTTAATTTTGAAAACAATATTCATATCAGAAAACTAAATAAATATTGATAAAAACCGGGTATCAAAACAAATCGTGAAAACTGCAACAATTGTGTTCTGTTGAAAATAAATATAAATAATATCTGGCTATTGGTTCGCTTTGTGTATTCAACTGTTGAAGTCTATCCAAACACACGTCAAAGGTCTTTTGTATGAAGTTGTATAAAAGGGAAAGATGCTGGGAGGACCATATCTGAAGACGAACAGACTTCATCATGAGGCCGCTCGTTTTTGTACTTCTCTGCGTTTGCATTCATGTAGCCCTTGCCACTGGTAAGTAACATCCACAAATACCTAGGTCGTACATAAGTACCTAGGTAGTAAGAGTGACCTAAGTTAAGAAACGCGAACCTATTGTAGACATTTATTTATAGACATATTATATAATATATAAATATATCTACAATAGGTTCGTGTTTCTTAACCTAGGTACACTCTTACTACCTAGGTACCTATGGACGTCCTAGGTTACTTATGTACTATATATATAATATCAATAAAACAAATTTAGTTTTTTTGAAATATAGTAACATAATAAAACATTATTGACATTTTTTTTTATTAAAAAGGATAAAAAATTTAATATATTTGATGTGCCCATTACAGGACTTTGTTATACCAACCACGTTTGTACAGTTCACTCTCCTCCCCCTCTCACTTGGCACTACTGGGCATAAGCAAATCTATGTCAGAATTGAGCTGCACAATGAAACAAAGAAAACAGCTGATGCCATCACATTACTTAAATATACCCAGTAATGCCAGAGGAGGGAAAGTGATCTGTACAGAAGTGGTTGGTATAATACAGAGTCATTAAGATGACGTACCATATTAGAGTCATTACTGTAATAATTGATTTATTTATAACTGCTATGAAGTTTCGTTAATGATAGTAAGATGTTATGGGGACGAGTTTAGTTAGTTATTATGACTCATGTCCGGGCTGTAACTACAAGGTCATATCGCCAACTACCAGAGGGCTCTTTCGTCACTCTGGTGGAGATAAGCCCAACTTTACTATGGGAGTACTACATTTTGCCTACCCTAAATTTTTATTCACCTAGCTAGGGTGGGAGACTTTAACGAGTACCTCACATCGTACAGGCTCGGGACCATCACTTAACTTAAGGTTTATTTTACCTCCCAGATAAAATAAACTAAACGCCTCGGCCGGGTTATGAACCTGCTATCTTTAGCTCAGTAAGCAAGCACGCATACCACTGAGCTACCTGCGCCCTCGTTGTGGTGCTCCCCATGAACTCTCTCTTTCGATTATCGACAGGTTTAGTTTAGCTAATTTATAACAATAGACGATATTTTTTTTAAAACTAAGTTTGTTTTATTTACTTATGGTGGCGGTAGTGTTTCTGTCTGTCTGCGGGCAGCGTCATGCTCCCAACATGTCGGATGTCTAAAAAAATTATTTTTAGTGGCAGCTCTAAATTCAAGAAACATTTTCGCCTACCGTTGTAGTGAATGTATAGACATGAAATTCTATATGAAAATTCAAATCCCTCTAAGGACGACACCTATTTATTTTCAGTCCAATGAGTCAAAGGAAAGGGGGAATTAGGGAGAAGCTTAACACAAAATTCAGTGTGAGGATTCAGAAGCCACCATGAAGGTCAAAGGTCAAATATTGTAGGAATAGATAATTAAAATACACAATTTCTTTGTCAAACTTCACTATATATTCACAACATTCAAATAGTTTCGCCGTGTTAAGGCATTTTCAAGAGTCATTTATAAACTGACAGAATTGGTTGACAGGGTAGAAGGTACAGTTATGGAGGGCTTTTTTTTTAGGTAGTGACGGTAATAACGATATTGTAATGCTAAATGAATAGAACTGAACCATTCCCCCCTTCTTAATTTAAATATCAAGTAGCTAAGAGTCTGATGATTGTAGAAATGTTTTGCCATCTCACATTTATAATTTTCATTTGATGTTTTAATTTGCCTTTAAATTCTATTTATTTGTTTTTATTCACTTTAAATTTTATTTTACATTTATATAATTCAAGAGTTCTATCTATATAAATACCAACACTTTACTGTTAGATTAGCTTTATTAGATTTTATATATAAATTTCTTTTTTTAATTTTATATTTATTATTATCTTGTAAATATCTGTTTATTGGAATGTATAGAGTAACAAAAACAAGGGATTCCCCGTCACTACCTAAAACCCCCCTTCATAACTGTACCTTCTACCCTGTCAACCAATTCTGTCAGTTTGTAAGTGACTCTTGATAATGCCTTAACACGACGAAACTAGTTGAATATTTGAGAACATATAGAGAAGTTTTACAAAGAAATTGTGTATTTTTAATTATCTATTCCTAGAATGGAGCTTCACAAAGTAAATCGAAAACGTAATTGATTGATTCTTGATGGGGAAGTACATAGCTGGTGATTTCACCTTATGATAACAAGGACGTTGTGGTTAGGATAGGAGCGATGCCTCTTGGAGAAACTGGAAAGTGACAGACAGCATCTGTAGGGGAGGTCTGACTGAGTGCCGAGGTCTCCCTACACTCCCGCACATGCCCAGAACCATCTCTGGTCCACCTATTTTATTGCCCCGACGCCTCGCCACCGGCAAATTATGTAATCGGTTCGAAATGTCGTGTTAAGTTTCCAACAAAATTTCATTTTTTTCCAACCCATATGTGTGTCCAGAACCCTCTAAGGACGACACCAATGGATTTTCAGCCAATTCAAAAGCTTCACAGCGAGAGCCAACATTTTTTTAACAATAGAAATATTTACGAAAAACCGACATTACTTATGTGACCTTTTATAAAAGAAAAAGGAGGGCGCCGGTAGCTCAGTGGTAAGCGTGCTTGCCTTCTGAGCTCAAGGTCGTGGGTTCGTAACCCGACCGAGGCCCTTAGTTTATTTTATCTGGGAGGTAAAATAAACTTAAGCACGCCATCCTTCGGATGGGACGTTAAGCGATGGTCCCGAGCCGGTACGATGTCAGGTACTCGTTAAAGACCCCTACCCTAGGTGAATAAAAATTTAGGGTAGGCAAAATTTAGGACTCCCACAGTAGAGTCGGGCTCATGTCCACCAGAGTGACGAAAGAGCGCTCTGGTAATAGGCGATATGACCTCGTAGTTAAAGCCCGGGCATGAGTCATAAAACCTAACCTAACCTAACCTAAAAGAAAAAGAACAAATTTTTTAGTATTCATAATTTTTAATTTTTGGTCTAATCAAAATGTCATCGAATAAAATAAAATTTTTCTCAATATAATCTTTATGAAGAGTCCAACAGAAGTAAATTGTATTTTTCTTGTAACAAGAAAAACACAATTCTTTCTTTCAAAAACTTTTATTCTCCTAATTTTATTTTGATATATTAAATGAATAACAAATGTTTCAGATAAGAAAGGCTGCACCACGCCTAGTAGCGGCGGAGGAAAGGGTGGATACGGAGGAGGGAGTGGAGGAGGAAAGGGTGGATATGGAGGAGGCAGTGGAGGAGGAAAGGGTGGATATGGAGGAGGCAGTGGCGGAGGAACGGGTGGATACGGAGGAGGGAGTGGAGGAGGAAAGGGTGGATACGGAGGAGGCAGTGGAGGAGGAAAGGGTGGATATGGAGGAGGCAGTGGCGGAGGAACGGGTGGATACGGAGGAGGGAGTGGAGGAGGAAAGGGTGGATATGGAGGAGGGGGTGGCGGTTATGAAGCAAAAAGCAGTGGCAGTGATGAAGGTTACGGAGGCAAAAGCAGTGGCAGTGACGAAGACAACAAACACGGTGGTGACAGTTCTGGAGATGACTATGGCTACGAACAGAGGACTCATGGTGGAAGTAGTTATGTTCAGACTCAAGGTGGCAAGAAGCAGGTCAGCGGAGGTAATGGAAACAGCCAGGCTCATAGTGGCAAGAAAACGCAAAGCAGTGGTGGATCAACCTATGTCAGATCTGACGGAGGCGGCAGCAACAAGGGAGACAAAAGAGGACAGACCTACAGTGCCAATTCTAACGGAGGCGGCAAAAGTGGACAGTCCTACAGTGCCAATTCTAACGGAGGCGGCAGTGACAAGGGAGAAAAATGTAAACAGACCAACGGTGCCAATGCTAACGGAGGCGGCAAAAGTGGACAGACCTACAGTGCCAATTCTAACGGAGGCGGCAAAGGTGGACAGACCTACAGTGCCAATTATAAGGGAGGCGGCAGCATGGGAGATGGGCAGAGAGCCTACAAGACCGCGTCGTCTAGCGTCACACGTAAAAGTTGGAAAAATTGAAGTGTCGGGGGAGGGTTACTGCTCTGCACAAAATTTATATATGTTTGAATAATCAACTAAAACAAAATCTTAGCAAATCGAAAAAACAAATTCAATTCAATTTGCTTTTCAACCTCAATCATTTTTCAAAACGAATCCTGAATATAGTAAGGCTTATTCAAAAAATGTCCATTATAATTCGTCATAACAGTTTTATTTTAATATGTGAATTGTTTTTTTTTTCTTATTGATTTAACTATACTTTGTAACTATATGTTAGAAAAAGAAATAATAACTACTATAATCTAATAACATATTGTAAATAAACTATTGAATGAAAATATAGGAAAGCTGTCTAATTGACCTTGTTCTTATTGCGGAAACCAACCATAAATAAGATCATGAGGAAGCCTCGCAGCTCATCTTGGACTAGTTCCTGTCGGATCAAGTCGGATCAAGTCAGGCTCAAGACTGACTTAATCTTAGCCTAATTGAGTGTCGTCATCTTATGGTGATGATGCAGATAAGTATGATCTGGGGTGAGTGATGTGGAACAAAGATGGGATATGGAGAACTCGAGTTCCACTCCGTCACAACCATCCAGTTCCATCTACAGGCTCCTAAATGTAGAAGGCGCTGGTAACTCAGGAGTAGCGTGTCACTGAGCTCAAGATCGCTCAAGATTTAAGATGTACTATTTACAAATATAAATATAAATTACAAACATATATGCAAATTGAGCAAGCAATAATTTCAAATACATTTAAAAAAAACTAGAATGCGAATTTAAAAAAGGTTTAACATGTACTATTTACAAATAAATATATACACATAATATTTATTATTATAAATATATATAATAATAAATATATATTATATTTATGTATACAAACATATATACAAATTGAATATGCCATGCAAAACAGCTGAATACATTTCTTAAATCTGTGCCGATATAGTGGAAAGCTTGCTTAACTTTTATATTGTCAAATTCCACAAAAATATATATGTACGTAAAGTGTACAGGTTTCGGCTTATACCATCGTCAGGACAAAGTTCAAAATGATGGGGTGAGAAGTCCTGCCTTAACAGAACGTTTACAAATATTTGAGTCGTTAATAATATAATAAAATAAAAAAATACAATGATAAAATAAATAAACAATTAAAAATATAAAATAAACTAAAGAATGGGAAAGATTTACAGTAAAGTAAATAAACATGTAAGAAATAAGGGCTATATGACATAATATCGATGTACATACAAGAAGAAATAAAAATGCGAACATACTCTTTATAATAGAAATTCCCAATATATTCTTAAGGGGCCCTCACACTGGCAAAAATTTTGCTCAAAATTTTGAGCACAAATATTGAGCTTATTTTTGTACAAAATATTGAATGGTCGTAGATCCCAAAAATATTGCACAAAATTTGAGTGTCGACTAAACATTCGTCTACTGTCTACCTTGTTCACAAAGACGGAGCTACTTCATTCCCGTTGCTTCGTTGAATACGTGACCCATATAGTTGATATGTTTAGCCAATCTAGATTTTTCATATTTCTTCTTTTCATTCTTCCATTTCAGATGTGTTCTTTGACCGGTTCTTTAAATTGACGTCCTGATTGACCAGTCATGGCCACTGGCCATGTCAAGCTAAAATAAAATAGAAATAATTTACTTACTTGCAAAAACACAATGGAAAGTGAAAACTAAAATATAATATTTAAAACTACGGTTAATTATATACAAAAATATCTAAATAAAAACTGAGGATCCTCATGCCAATAAAAAAAATCATGTGCCCATTACAGGACTTTTTTATACCAACCATGATTTGACAGATCACTCTCCAAACTTTCCAATCAGATAGACTCACGGTGGGACAGACATGGCGAAAACTTATTTAGGGGTCCCTGAAACGTGAAAGTCCACTGAAAACTTGCGGTTTTTCGCACGATTATAATATTTGCTTATACTACGCGTATAAATAAGTAATATATCATATATATCTCTTGACTATTGTTCAGATCATCGCATCAGCAAATTCACCCTTGTTCTACAAAACCCTAAAACTAATTTATTCAAATATAAAAAAAATTTCATTTTTTTCTGAATACCACGTTGAAGTTTCTTACTATGCTCTTTTGAATGTACGGAAGACTCCATTTTACATTTTTTGTTACTTGGTTGCAATAAAATACTTCAAGGGACTTATAGAGCACTAATCTTCGTGACCGTCATCAAATGTCATTCTTCGTTGTATGGTTGACATTTTAAATTAGGTTTCTTTTCTTCCAATTTGCCATTTCCAACAAATTATTTGTAAAAAAAAATTGTTTTTATTTAATGCTTTTACTCAAAACTACACCAGGTCAACAAAATAAATTGTTTTGTTCCTAAATTGTAGGGGTGCGTATCGATATACGATATATCATAAATATCGATATAACTTTAAGAAAATATATTTTTTGCATCGATACAGTGACAAGGCGATATATCACATATCGATATTGTCCCTTCGATATTCCTTTAGTTGGAGAGGTTACGTTTTATCTATAACTTTTTGTGCTCCTTTCTCCTTGGCTTGTGATTTATGTTAAAGGTTTCACTGTTTGTTTTTTGGAGATATTTTCAATTATGACAACGTGTAGTGGAAATAGAAAGAGTGCTTTAAGGGCTCATTTTTTAAAAAGTGAGGACGCTAAATCTGCAAAATGTAGACATTGTGGGCTCTCAGTGAAAACTTCGGGTAACACTTCCAATCTGAAAGTGCATTTGGAAAGACACCATTCAAAGTTGTTTTCATCTACAGTTCTGCTGTTTGTAGTTCACCGCTTTTTACTATACAGAGTTCTTCTTCATCAAGTCAGTTGGTGGAAACAACAGAGTCAGCGGAGAGAAGTATGGAAATATAACAAAATGTAATAGAAGAATTGGGAACATCAGGATTTCGACAAGCTAAGATCTTCCAAGCTTTTGCTAGAGTGGAATCGTTTAAGGTAGGAGCATTGGCAAATAATAAAATTACAAGGGCCATCATTTATATGATTTGTAAAGATAGCCAGCCCTTTGCAGTTGTGGACAGACCAGGTTTTTGTAAACTTATGAAAACGTTAGCCCCTCAGTATACACTTCCAAACAGAGACAGTGAAAAAACTTGGATGAAAATCACACATCTGATTATCTTAAAAATATACTGCTTGACCAGTGCCTACTGTGGAATATAAACCCTGATAATGTCCTTTACGTCGTTACTGACAATGCAAACAACATTACCAAAGCGGTAGAACTGGCCTTTGGTATCAAAAAACATTTACCCTGTTTTGCCCATACACTGAATTTAGTGGCAGAAAGGGCACTTGAAGAGAGCATGGATGTTGCTGAAATTATAATTAAAGTGAAAGATATTGTTAGTTGGTTTAAGAGAAGTTTAGTTGCGAGTGATGGACTCCGCAGGAAGACTGATAAAAAACTTATTCAGTCTGTACCAACGAGGTGGAACTCTGTATTTCAAATGATAGAAAGGTTCATCGAACTTCGACCTTATGTCAGTGAAATTCTCAGCTACCACAGAAAGGCACCTGCAATGGTATCAGCAACCCAAATTGATGTACTGGAAGAAGTTGTCAGCATTCTTCAGCCACTTCAATCTTCAACGGTAAAAATTAGTGGAGAATCATGTACTGCTTGTTTAGTTATACCAATTGTGTTCATCATTGAAGATAAACTGGGCTAATTTAGGGAACAGTTTACAAGCCACAGTATTATTAAAGAAAGTAAGTGAGCAAATGAAAAAAAGATTTGGATTCATTGAACATGTGACTGCATTAGCCATTCCTACATTAATTGTACCACGATTCAAAAATACTTATTTTAAAAACCCTGTCGCTCTAACTAAGCATATCAATACAGTCAACAAGATGTTGAAGTTGGAGGCTATGGAAATGATGGTTAACGAAGACACATCATCATCATCAGAATCGGAGACATCAGAAGATAATTTCTCTGGCCACAATAAAAAGGTAAGAAACAAGGAGAAGAATAACTTATTACTGAACTAGGTTTAAGTTAGCCATTGCATAAAACGGAAAAACTAAATTTTTCTTGACAAACGAATAATAATATATATTTGTTTTATATTGTTGCAGGTCCATGAAGAGTGGAAAAAAGTTGTTCCAGCAAGCGAGAAAAAACTACATGCAGAATTATCATCATACTTAAATGAGCCTGCGGAAAAAATTCAACGCAACCCACTGCTGTATTGGACAGAAACTCAAGCCACCTATCCTGCTTTGTTTAGCCTTGCAAAAAAATTCTTGCCATCAGTTTCAACCTCAGTGCCCTCCGAACGTCTTTTTTCTAAAGCTGGTCAAACAGTCACAGCTTCACGCAATAGATTGAGTGCAAAAACGGTTGGTAAGTTGCTGTTTTTACATTCCTTGGAAGAACGTTTTTGGCAGTAACATCAATGTATATAAGTATATGTATAAGTATAAATACAATGCTTAGATTGTAATAAGTTTTGTATAACCACTTCATCCCTTCAACAGCAACTTTAATTTACGTTTTATTAAGAGCCAAAGGTATTTTTAGACACTTAAGCAGATTTTTATGTTACATTTTTGTAATGATAGAATTTTATGATTAAATTCATTATAAATACTAGTTTCTTTGTTTTTTTTAATTTTCCTTTCTAAATATTAACGATATATCGATATTTTTATTTTATTGTTTGCGATAGTAGTACATCGATACTTACGATGCGATACAGTAACGATATAACATATCGATATTTCCTCCATGATACGCATCCCTACTAAATTGTCTCGTAATCATTCCATCATGTCAATGTAGAATCGATACTTTCTGGTGTAATCCATAATTACCAACCTTTCTTCATGAAAAGAAAATACAAGTTATTTAAAAAAATCGAAATAGTAATCCATAGTCATACGGTAACTTGGCTTTCAGATTCAACTTTCTTATTTCAAACGGAACCACATATTTTTCTTTACGAACTCTGAAACTAGATTTTTTTAAAACTAAAAATGAACTTCGAACGAAAACAATTCTTTGGCTAATTGCTGAGATATTCAATATTGTAGTTTGAAATTTAAATCAACATTTTTTCTAGCATTATTTTATTGCATCTTTTTACCAAGCATTCTGATTTCGAAATCTAGTATCTCCGAGTGTTTCTAACTGATTAGTCTAACGCAAATATGAAAACTGACATAATTGCAGAGATATTGTGAAATAATTCAAATGGACTTGAAAAATAGAATAAAACTGGTTTATTTAGTATATTGTCTAATTTCACTAACTATATCTACATGGGAGTACTTTCGGTATTTCTACCATCCTCAGCCAAAAGCATAAGAGATAAGAGTCTTATCTCTTATGCTTTTGGCTGAGGATGGTAGAAATACCGAAAGTACTCCCATGTATATGTAGTTAGTGAAATTAGACAATATATTAAATATCCCAGTTTTATTTTATTTTTCAAGTCCATAACGCAAATATCATTAAGTTATCCCTAAAAAGATCAAAGGGGCACAGTGCCCCCTCAAATTTATTGAAATGTCCCTCAATTATTGAAATTTACAATTATACAAATATCTAATGAAGGGCGTCTGAAATTTTCATTTACGCCGAGGTGAGTAGGCCACTTACGCCTCACAGATCTCTTACATTATTGATTTGTAAACTTATAATTTTTCATCCTGACGACAACTTAGATATATATATTTTCAGTCGGATGGCTTGTAGAATGCTATTTGCTAATAATCGAAGCAGTTGATACGACGTTAAGCTGTATGCTTTATCTGTATGGACAAAAAATATATATCTTCACATACTATCTAAGTATGTAGGAAGAATGTTGAAGGAATTTTTACCTTGAGATTGTAGCAGAATTGTAATTTTTATTCACTTCTTTAATGTGTTCATAAATTTATGTTCAAATTGGACCAAGTCTCATTAAAAAGCAACATATGTTGAAAAAAAGTTGTGGAAAGGGCGTGATTTTCCTTTATTTTTAACAACCCAAACATCTAAGTTCTTTTTGTACTTTTTAAAAGCAGTAAAACATGGCTTTAATGTGCCTGGATAAATTCCTTTTTTCGTTATTTTATTTTTATTTTTTAACTGACCATTAAAACGAATCTTCTTGACAGTTATGGGAGAAACGGAACGAAAATTGTAAGTAGCTAAAAATTTAAAGTATGTTTCTTTGAACTTAAAATTTTGTTATTTCTTCGTTAAGATTCCTTTCCACTTTGAACATTGTAAATTATAATATAATTTAAATAATTGCTTCAGGAAGGACCATATTGTTGAGGAAATATGTAAAAATATGCTAATATAGATATTGGCCAGAATACAGGGAGACATGAATCTGACATCTTCTGCTTGTTAGGCAGCCGTGCTACCCACCCTACCATGGCTGAAAAAAAGTGGTCGGTGAATGAAGCTACTTCCCAACCATAAATTAATTAAGTTTTCGCTCTCCCTCCCAAAGCAAAAGACCGTTTGGGGTAAAACTCAATATTGGCCTCAGAATCCTCAGTTAAGTGTGGATACATTCATTATCTGAGTTGGGCCACTCTCCTTTGTCCGAAAATCAATAGGTGTCATTCTTAGAGGGCTTTGAATTTACATATAAAATTTCTTATTGATAAGTTTCACATCAACAAGGCAGTTATTAGAGTAGGTATATCTATAAATCTCTTTATGGCAAACCTGATGAGGAAACCGTCCGGATTTCTGTATTTTAAGCAAATGGAGTTTTCAATTATGTCATAAATAATTCTTTAGTAAATTGAATATAATAAGCGTTTTTATACAAAACAATTATAATAAAATAACAGGAACTATGTAGCATAATGAACATCTGTCGTTATTTCAGTTTTTCTCAAACAGATTTAATCCTTTACAGAACAAAGGATAACAGTTTGGTAGAGAGAGCAGGTGTAGTTGTGTAGTGCGGTGCATGTGTGTGTGGTAATAACTAAGTTGAGCGTTCTCCATTCTGCAGAGTATCTAGTAATAAGAATAGAAGGTGGGAAAACAGTGGAACTGGACAATGGGGCAGGTGGAGGAAGACAGGGCAGGAGTGGGACATGAGGGGACAGGAGATTGGAAGAAATGTTAGGAGACAGGCCCACCATCAGCCAAGGCAGGAGTGGCACATGAGCGGACAGGAGATTGGAAGAAATGTTAGGAGACAGGCCCATCCTCAGCCAGGGCAGGAGTGGCACATGAGCGGACAGGAGATTGGAAGAAATGTTAGGAGACAGGCCCATCCTCAGCCAGGGCAGAAGTGGCACATGAGCGGACAGGAGATTGGAAGAAATGTAAGGAGACAGGTCCATCCTCAGCCAGGGCAGGAGTGGCACATGAGCGGACAGGAGATTGGAAGAAATGTTAGGAGACAGGCCCATCCTCAGCCAGGGCAGGAGTGGCACATGAGCGGACAGGAGATTGGAAGAAATGTTAGGAGACAGGCCCATCCTCAGCCAGGGCAGGAGTGGCACATGAGCGGACAGGAGATTGGAAGAAATGTTAGGAGACAGGCCCATCCTCAGCCAGGGCAGGAGTGGCACATGAGCGGACAGGAGATTGGAAGAAATGTTAGGAGACAGGCCCATCCTCAGCCAGGGCAGGAGTGGCACATGAGCGGAAAGGAGATTGGAAGAAATGTTAGGAGACAGGCCCATCCTCAGCCAGGGCAGGAGTGGCACATGAGCGGACAGGAGATTGGAAGAAATGTTAGGAGACAGGCCCACCCTCAGCCAGGGCAGGAGTGGCACATCAGGACATGAGATTTTTCTAGAGTGCAACAGTACACCTGTCACGAAGAGTTCCGGGTGAAGGTATAGTTATATTGAAACTTACTCTATTGACTGCTAGGGGACGAAAAGGGTTCCTTGGATGCGTTTAGCTTCTGATGATGGACGTCACGTAACACCGGAGTTGGAAATGATCCGATTTGAAATGTATGCCCCATACCAACTATGAGTGCAAAGTTGCGGTGATTACTGTAATCGTTAACTTAATAAATAATACAAACCTCTCTTCCCCTATTGTCTATTCACGACAGTTTCGGCATTGCACTACCGTTAGGTATGTATAATATTTTTATGGAACAGATAACATTTCCAAAATAAGTCATATGACTAACAACAGAGCCTCTCTCGTCGCTCTGATGGACTTGACCCCAACTCTACTGAGGGAGTTTTTTTTCTTACCCAGGTTTAGTTACTTAAGGTAGTCTTTAAGGAGTTCCTGACAACGTACAGACTCGAGACCATCGCTTAAAATCTCCTCCGAGAGACGGGGTGCTCAAGTTTTATTTACTTCCCAGATAAAAAACAAGGGTCTCGGCCGGATTTCATGGGATTTTGTGCTCAGTGTAAGCAGCGAGTGACTAATGTTATTAGTTTTTGTTAAACAAAATAATGCTTCTGAAGTGAGGGGGGGGGGGGGGGAAATAATTACCCTTTTTTACACTTCCCGCGCGTACTCCCTCGTCGACCAGTCAATTGGCAAAGGCGAGGTCGTTAACCTTTTCTTATTTTTTCTCTATCTTTACATTTTTTTTTTTTTTTTACAAGGAATGAGCTAATTTTTATCTCTTCGCTCCTTAGATGACACTGTCATTTGCCTAATTTAAATATGTGAGTCATTGGAAAGAAGAGGAGACATGCGCAGTAAGATCCCGCAGATAATAAACTGTCTGCTTAACTATGGATCTAGGTGAGTGATTCACATTGTCAAAAAAATCACCGGCATTGCACTTCCCCAGGCCAGAATCAGGCAACTGAGTCTCTCTCTCCCCCTCTCAAGCCAGGTATAGTCTTCATATATATTCATTACATCGACAGCTATTAGAATCCTAATTCCCTTAATGCCCTCCGTCTCCATGTTTGATTTCGCTGAAAATCAATAGGTGTCGTCCATATGGAGTTCTGAATACACACGTATATATTTATAAATATTCATAATATCGAGTGTTATCGTGTTCACAGGACATATTGTTTCCTTTTTGGAATTTGAAATTTAATAAAATTCAATAATAAACTAATATAAATTTGAATGTCCTGCAAGAACATTGGAGAAAAGTGAACTGTAGATACCTGTAGACTGTTGTTAGGGTTGAAGTGAACTGTAGATACCTGTAGACTGTTGTTAGGGTTGAAGTGAACTGTAGATACCTGTAGACTGTTGTTAGGGTTGAAGTGAACTGTAGATACCTGTAGACTGTTGTTAGGGTTGAAGTGAACTGTAGATACCTGTAGACTGTTGTTAGGGTTCAAGTGAACTGTAGATACCTGTAGACTGTTGTTAGGGTTCAAGTGAACTGTAGATACCTGTAGACTGTTGTTAGGGTTCAAGTGAACTGTAGATACCTGTAGACTGTTGTTAGGGTTCAAGTGAACTGTAGATACCTGTAGACTGTTGTTAGGGTTCAAGTGAACTGTAGATACCTGTAGACTGTTGTTAGGGTTCAAGTGAACTGTAGATACCTGTAGACTGTTGTTAGGGTTCAAGTGAACTGTAGATACCTGTAGACTGTTGTTAGGGTTCAAGTGAACTGTAGATACCTGTAGACTGTTGTTAGGGTTGAAGTGAACTGTAGATACCTGTAGACTGTTGTTAGGGTTCAAGTGAACTGTAGATACCTGTAGACTGTTGTTAGGGTTCAAGTGAACTGTAGATACCTGTAGACTGTTGTTAGGGTTCAAGTGAACTGTAGATACCTGTAGACTGTTGTTAGGGTTCAAGTGAACTGTAGATACCTGTAGACTGTTGTTAGGGTTCAAGTGAACGTTTCAGGGCAAAAATACAATATTTACATTGGCTTCTTTCAGGACCCTTTTTGTAGAATCAAGGACTTCCACAGTGGTCTCACGAGTCAGAAGAAATGTAGAATTTCAAAACTAAATTAAAATTAAACTAAAATAAATATATAATAAAACATTAGTTTCAATATATTTAGTTGAATTAATGTGCACAGGAATTTAGTTTTACTTAAGGTTGGATAGAACTAGGTTTAGTTTCAGTACAGCTGTAAATGTTTAATCCACGCAATGCATAAGTAAACTGATAAACTTAGTATTAATTTATTTATAAATTTCTTGTCACTAGCTTTTTATAAAAAATGTTCTCTAGATATATAAGTTTAATTTGAATACAATTATTTTAATTACTACTTGCTTTTCCTGACACCCTGTATTCTATTATTTGTCCTACTGAGTCAATGAGTGACATAAATAACAGTATGTGTTATTCATAAATTATTTCTAAATAGTCATCGGTGAATTAGCCAGTTCGAATAAATCAATTAAGATCTCGCTCTCCCGCCGAAACCAATCAACGGTTTGGGCTAAAAATCATGAATCATACTAAATTTCGTATTGAAGCCATTATGTCATTACATGAGCAGTAATTAGGGTTTGCAGTCCAGCCCCCTCCTCTGATCCTCTTCCCTTCGGCCGATTCCGTATAAAATTTGTATGTGCCGTTCTCATGAGGTATTAAATTTAACTATAAAATTTCATTTCGATATATTATTACGGCAGTTATTGGGGTAGCAATTTACTTTGCATCAATCGACATAGGTTTTCGTTCTCCCTTTAAAACCAACCAATAGGTGTTGTCCTCACGGGGTTCTGGGCACATAAACTTTCGTAACGATCATAATGTTTACACCAGTCATCATGTTCCCAGACAAACATAAAGGCTGTTCTTTTCTTTTTTCATTTGTGGAATGAGCGGTGGTCCCTTGTACTATGTATAGCTAGAACAGTATGACGATTCATTGATCGCTGGGGATCATGTCAGAGATTTTCTAGTCTTCTCACTGCTATGTAGAACTTGTAGAATGTGCCTCGATGTCGCTCCACAGAGGGGATATGAAACCTAGGTTGAGTTTTTGTCGCTCCTTCTCACCTCCTACATATCGAACAGCTGGCGATGTTATGAAGCGACAACTGAAAACAAAAACAAAACAAAGAAACAGACAAAAGAAGAAGAAGAGGGAAGTGTCAATGTTCTGTTTTGCTCCTTGAAGAGGAACTTGAACATGCCAATCCGTCCTCACTTCTTTCATCAAATCGATAAAATAAAAATAAAACAAATAATATTATGTAAATATCATTTCCATCTTCTTTGTGTCGTTACAGCTCACAGATCACACACTCAAGGGTTCCGTCCAACCATTATCTAATACACACTTAATAATTTTAATATTCTGAAATTTAGTTAGATATCAAACATAAATGGCAAACGCAATGGGAGGAGAGTAATACTTTACTGAGGTCGGTTAAACCTCGAGTCGACACTCCTGATGTGACGTCTCTTTCCCGAAAAGAAAGAATGGTCCTGACGAGGCTAAGAATCGGACACACCTGGCTTACTCAGGTCTACATTTTGTTGCGGAGACGCCCACCGAGATGTCCACTATGCAAGGAAGAACTTACTGTCTTCCACATCAACCCTATCGAGAAAGAGATGGATTGTCTCACAATGCTCGAGCAGTGCTGAAAGATAGCTCAGCCTACACATCCCAGCTGCTGCAATTCTTGCGAAACACCGGACTGTATCACCAACAAAGTATATGGTGTCATTCGCGGAGGACTAGCTTATAGCCAAAGAGATAGCCTTAGCCACATGATGTCACCCTATCAACTATAATAATACTTGTGCTGGCGCTAATGGCCTCTGCAGTCGATGCGTCTAATAAAAAAAAATATATATATATAGTTTTTCTGCCCACTCCATTGTACTTGAGTGATGAAAACTAGATTTTTATGGTTTCGAATCTTATTCATCCTGGGTAGTTAAAAAACAATTATTTTGTTTTACTAACTTTTGTTAATAAGGTTAAGGCTGTGTAGTTCCTAACTCCGCCACTGGATAACTAGTTATTTTGACTCATGCCCGGGCTTTAACTACATGGTCATATCACCTACCATGAGCCCAACTCGACTCTGGCGGCACCTCGGTTCATTCACCAGGGGTGATCTTTAACGAGTACCTGACATCATACAGGCTCGGGATTATCACTTAACGTCCTATCCGAAGGACAGCGCGCGGAAGGTTTTTTCACCTCCCAAATAAAAAACCTAAGGGCCTCGACCTGGTTTCAACACGTCTAATATATGTTCGATCGTTTAATATACCTACTTTGTTTTTTGGTTGTGAGCATTTCTGCGGCCCTAAGCAAACCTCGAAAATGCCTCGTCGAGAAGTGTGTAGATCAAAATTTGTGATTGTTATGGGGATAAAAAAAAATGTTCTCAATATTAACAAAATAAATTAAAAAATAGTTAAGCACCAAAATAGGATTCAGCGGATTTCAAAATATAATTATTTTTAAAGAACTTTTTTTAAAGTGAAATTAGAGTGCCGTTTTGCCACTCCCGGCAAGGGGGTGGTGGCCTGAGCAGTACCAACCTGATAAACTGCGCAAAGTGTCAAGACTGACATTCATTGAAGTTGCCCTACTATTCTCCAGGACATTGTCAATGTTTACAATAGCGTATTACAATTATTACGACGTAGTTTATTATTTTTTATAGATAACAACAACTAATCTCGTTCTATGAAAAAGGAGAAGAAAAGAAAAGAAAAAAGTAAATAAATAATAAGAAAAGTGCCGATAGTAGAGCACTGTTATCATGAACAGATAGCTGGCTGTATCTCAAATGATAACAGTTTGGTGATAAGAAGGCTCTGTTTTGATTTAGTTTGTTTCTGTCAACAGTGTTGTTTATATTCCATTAAGAATCTATCAATAATGCAATTAAAGTGCTGCAAGCAAGGGCGGGCGTCATTGGACATAATGCAAGCAAGTCTGCAAAGTAAGTTTTTGCCTTTCTTCTGAAGCAATGGGCCTATTTGGACCGAGTGGCCAACTTTCCTTTTACGGTGAAGATTTAATTTAATTTACGGATACAAGGATGAAAAATAATTTGAGAAAGAAGTTGGAATGAATGGTTTGAATTATATTATCCACAATTCGCATCATCCATGAGTAGGAATAATGCACAACAAAATGTATGTAGGAATAACTAAATCAACCTACTAATAATAGTAAATGTGCAAACAGATACGTAATAAAATGTTTAATTGAGATACCAAAATTAATTAATTGCAGCTTTTTATCTAAATAATTAAAAATAAACATTAACTATGTGGCGTCGAAGTCAAGGACATCACAATATGTTTCACTGAATTTATAGTGTATTAACTTACTTAGAGAAGTAGAATTCAGAAATTCAGTCTTCCAAATTGTATATTACAATTTTTTGAAATCCTTCCAGCGTAAGCTCATCATCTTAGCCTGGAACATAAGTAAAGGAGCAAAACAGAAGGGCCACAAAAATGAGGTTATCACCAACACTTAAGTGAAAATAATTTGCCATAATGCTGCCATCTTGAGTCAGTTAAAATGTACATAAAAATAAGTATTAAGTTCCTTAGATCTAAAAAAACCATCATGAAGGTAAGGATCCGAATAAGAAGTCTGAATTTTGAATAGTTGGAAAACATTAGACATTTGTAAGATGTATAAGCACAGTTGTATTTTTAATTAGAGCTGTCTGAAATGTAATACTGAAAAAGAACATGAAACTTACCAAAATGAATACATTTACCTCCTTTCTCGGCAGAGCTGAACGTAATTGAGGTTAATGAAACATTATTCATTTTATCAGAGTAGTATTTAAGTTTATTTAATATGTGCAAATATATAAAGGAAGGAATGTTGTGAGTATAAAAATTAACAAAGAATACTTTGAAATTGAAATGTTTATTAACTACTTGAGAATAACATTTACTTAAATTGGAAAATGTCTAATGAAATGCAAGTTAACAACAGAACAGTGTAGCCAAATTATTTTACACATTATTATATTAATATATCTACTATAACGATAAAAAGTGAGTGCTCTACATGAAAAGTTATAATATGTTGTTTTAACATAATTATTAATAATGTTAACCTAATCATCACAAAAATATTTAAAATATTTACTACCAAAATTTGTAAAACTAAAATAGTCGTATATTAAGCAACTGGAAGGTAATATCAGGCCAAGAGGTAAAAAAAAAAAAAAAAAAAAAAAAGTAATATTATGAAGTACTGTTGTATAGGGTTCTATTATAATTTTGGTTGGGTTATTATGTTAGTTATTATGACTCATGCCCGGGCTTTAACTACGAGGTCATAGCGCCCACTACCAGAACACTCTTTCGTCACTCTGGTGGACATGAGCCCGACTCAACTGTGGGAGTCCTAAATTTTGCCTATCCTAAGTTTTTATTCACCTAGGGCAGGGGTCTTTAACGAGTATTTGATATCGTACAGGCTCGGGACCATCGCTTAACGTCCCACTCGAAGGAAGGCGTGCTTAAGTTTATTTTACCTTCCAGATAAAATAAACTAAGGGCCTCGGTCGGGTTTCGAATGTTATTATGTTAATTATCTAAATAAATTCTAACAATTATTCACTTTTATTTCTAATTTTCTAAGAATATCCACGTAGTGTCCTGTTTGGTTTTGAAGTTTATAGTGTTCTGAATATTAGGAGTTATTAAGATGAAATGTTGTGTGTTACTAGCTTTTAACGGTTGGTTAATCGACTTTTCTTTAAATTTTATAAATAGCATTCTTATAGGCCCAGTTCAAATATAGACCATGTGACAATATTGAAGGGGGGGACATATTTAAAACCAGAAATTTTTCAGTTTATTAGCAGCTAATTACAATAATGACTGAATGGTTGTACTTTATTCATTTGCACTTTATTCATTTATTAAAATTTGAAATAGGAGTTCATCTAGCACTTCATTTAATCTATATCAAAACAAAAACAACCTACTTCAGCAATGAACACGCTTTTATGATTGTAATTTTTTAGGATGAAACATGGATAGGATTTTTAAACCGTGGGGATCTGTGAAGTATGAAGGATTGCTAAAATGGCTGCCCAGTGTCCAGTATGTTGTCCTTCTCTGTAACAAGAAGATGAACAAACAAGTCGACACGGTTCATCCCATCAGTAGATAGCCACCATCTTGCTACAACTCGGCTCCCAGAAACTTTTCTGTCGCCCCCCTTATCTGAATGTTTTGGAAGTTGGCAATCATTCTATTAGGCACTCATCCACTCTGAATAAATAAGAAACATCTTCCAAAGTCCTCGCTTCTTTCTCATATCCTGAAAAGATTAGATTGATCTTTTCCAAGATCTTCAATTCTCGAGTTCAGTCCAAGTCTTGTTGTTGTTTTTCGAGATTATTGTTCATACTAGCAGGTTCTCTCGGCATTGCCCGACCGTACTTTCCAATATGATAACACTTTTTGAAGGTACTTATCAGTATGCATTATATGTCTACGAATTTTCAGTCGATCTTCACATTTCTTTATTAAATTTTGCCAATAAATGGTAGAATGTAATTTTAAAAATTATAAATTATATTAATTTATTTATATAATTATGTTTTATTTGTTTTATCTTTTTCAAGTGATTTATGCATATAATAATTTTTAATATTTTTAGATATAATAATAATAATAGTTTATTTAGATATTTATATATTTTGTAGTAGGTAAGCATTTCAATGTTCAGTAAGAGTAAATAACTAAAAAAGAAAAGAAAAAAGGAATTTAAAGACAAAAAACTGTTCATAGTTGTAAGGCTACCATAAGTAAAAATGGAAAACATATTTTGGTTAATTCCATCTAAATCATTCAAAGAAGAAATATAGAACATGGATGGCCCTTGTGGCACCGATTCCAGATATTTTTTGAAAAAGTTAATACACCAAAGTCAGTAGAGAGGCTTCAACCAGATTAAAGCTGTCGAGAAACACCCAGACTCACAAGTAAGTTTCCGCGCTCTCTCTAAACCTTTGATTTTCTTAGTTGCTGCACCCTTTCTTCTGTTTTTGATCTCTAGGGTCCCCTCTAGAGATCTCGGAATGCAAGTTTTCTCTCTCCCTCTAATTGTTCGATCTCCTTATTTCTTGGAGCCTTAACTTCTGTTTTTTGACTTTCGAGATTCCATTGTTCTCAATTTGAGGCTACAGCCAGATATAAGTTTCCGCGCTCTCTCTAAACCTCTGATCTCCTTAGTTGTTGCACTCTTTCTGTAACCCCACCTCTCAACATTTGTATGTGTTGAATGTAACTCGTAAATTTAAAGAACAATATCTCCCTTCAATCTTAGGGGTACCTCAAAATAAACATTTACGAAAGTCCCATAGTATCGGTCACACCGTTTTCGGGAAAAAACCGGAAACAAAGTTTGGTAGATTTGAACCCAAACCGGCTGAGTAGTTAGGTCAAACCACTCGATCTTCTGATGCCTGCCAGGCCTGCGCGACCGGACTGCGATATCGGACTGTCAGCTCAACCCAGTGAGGGGGGGGGGGGGGGGGGGGGATAAGAGGGGAGCGGTTAGTAAAATAAGCATGTAATTATTTATAACATACCTTTATTATTACAAATTTATTTATTTTCTGTTATGTGTACATTTTCCGGGTCTGTTTCAGGGACAAATAAGCACCTCGAATGAACCGTATAAAAAATTCCTGTGTCCCGCGGAAAATCTGGGACGTCTGATGACCTTGGTATCCTAAGAATATCGATTGTGACCAACAATCGACTCAATTCCTGTGTACAATTGACCTTGTATGATAAATACAACAAACAAACCAACTGTTATGTACACTTACTTGTATAATAAAGACAGACAACAACAAACAGAGTGGGAGTGGAGTGCAGGGCGCAGTGTGCAATGTGCAACGGCTGCCTTGAACTCACAACTGCAGTTTACCTTGAAACAGCTCTCCTGATATTGGTGATATGGTCCAATGCAGCCGAGAGGAACTAATGACACTCAGGCTACTTGCATCACTGCAACTGTTGCACTTCCCCCAACACTACTTGCAGGCCACAAGCAGCTGTCTATATACCACTGCTGCCCTCACTTGCATTTTGCACAAAAATAATCTCGCCACTTCATTTTATTATGCCAACTAAAAGGGGTGGTTTTCTTTCCGGATAACTGAATTTCTTAGATAACCAAAAAGTAGGTATAATGTTTTATTGAGTTAAGAAGTAAAAAAAAAGTCGACGGTGAATCACATGAATGAACTTCCCCAGGACGAATTAATTATGTAATTAACTCCCCCCCCCTCCCCCCACCTCCGAAACTAGGCCACCGTTTGCGCTAATATTCAACATTTGACTTACACAGGGGCTCCTTAATCCTCACACTAAGTTTTGTGTAGATACAGTCATTACATCGGCAGTTATTAGGGTTCTTTTAGTTGAGCCCCCATGAAGCCCCCTTTCCTTCTGCTGATTACGCTGAAAATCTGTATATTCATTATGGAGTTTTGGCGAAACATATGAAATTTGTGTCGATACATTCATTCTCTCGGCAGTTATTAGAGTTTTTATGTTAAGCCTCCCCCTAATAGCCCCCTCTCCCTTATGTGTCATCGTTAGAGGGTTTTGAATTCACATATAAAATTTCATATTTGGAATCTAGAGATGGAAAACATGAAAATCCATTGAAAACTTCGCATTGAATTGTTGACCGATAACTTAACTGGCCCTATACTTGGTCGGTGTCAGCACTGGACTCACTTCTCACATCAGCCATCTTCACATTACACAGAATCATGTTAGCGCTATGATTAGGTTTCAGGATAGTAAGGACCCCTGCTGACCGCTAGACTTGCAGTTACCGTCCTAGAGGAGAACTGCGTACCCAGAGCTAACATATTCACAAAGATGAAATGTAAAAAAAGGACTGGATATTGAGAAATCTGGCCTTGGATATAAATATTGTGTCAACCTTAAAGAGACCTGTTAGAAACAAGTAGAAGAAACAAAATGAAGAAAAAATGAGAATTGTATATTTTTTTTAAAGAAATAATAAATACTAGAATAAGAAAAAAAAGTGCTTCTACAAATAACCAGTGTTTAGCTAATATAGTGAGGTTGTATGCAGTTTTGTTGGTGTGTCCTTGATGTGCAGTAGTGCATTGTGCAAACTCCTGCAGCGTATTGAGTGCAACATGCAACACACGACCAGTGTAGATCTCGACCTTCAAACTTCATTTTTCTTTCACCAATGAAGAAGAAACTCATTTTTTATTTGGTTCACCATGTCATCGTGTTTACAGACGTTCAGACACAGAGATAGACAGTGAATATATATTTTTTTTTCTGAGCTCAAGATCATGGGTTCGAAACCCGACCGAGGCCCTTAATTTATTTTATCTGGGAGGTAAAATAAACTTAATCACGCCGTCCTTCGGATGGGACGTTAAGCAATGGTCCCGAGCCTGTCAGGTACTCGTTAAAGACCCCTACCCTAGGTGAATAAAAATTTAAGAGGCGTATAGACACGCGAGCAACGAGCCGAACATTAGTCAGTGCGCATGCCTGGGGAATAGTGCGCAGGCGCTCGACGAACAAGGGAGGCTCGGGGTCTGCTCCACCTGTTGTCGGTTTTTTGACGAACCATCAAAGGAATGTTCGGCTCGGGCTGCGGTGTGTGTGGACTGGTACCAAGCCGAACCGTCCCGACTTGACCCGAGCACTGTTGTTTATAACCAATATTATAACCTTCTTAAATATTTAGGTTTTTGGAAGTGCACATTTTTTTTTTTTTTTAAATTAAATATATATTTAAATATTATTCAATAAATTATATTTTATTATGGCTTCTGAAGACTGGTCTTCAAATTCAGTTTGCTCAGGCTATGAGACAGTACCCAGTCATATGGGATTTAAAACACAAATTACATTTTAATAAAATAAAGAGATTGGATGCTTGGGAGGAATTATTCAAACACTTTTCCTAAAAAAGTGTTCATTTTAAACAATTTGTATGTAAAAATAAATTACGTATCATAATAAATTCGTATCCGTATTAATTGTACTACAAATATGTAAATTAATTACGTAAGTAGCTACCTACCTTGAGCATTTTCTGATTGAAGATTTTGAATAGTAATAAAATGATACACAAATAAACGTAAATTTGTTATCTGCAGGTTATGTTCGCTGGTATCGTTGTGGAGCATCCAAATGCTCGGCTCGTCTCTGTTCGGCTTGGAGTGTGTTCGTTGAAAACTGAAAACGAGCCGAACAATGCTCGGTTCGTTGCTCGCATGTCTGTACTAGCCTTTAGAGTAGGCAAAATTTAGGACTCCCACAGTAGAGTCGGGCTCATGTCCACCAGAGTGACGAAAGAGCGCTCTGGTGGTAGGCGATATGTAGTTAAAGCCCGGGCATGAGTCATAAAACCTGAACCTATATTTTTTTTTTCCTCTGGTAGACATGAGTCCGACTCTACTCTACCCAGAGTTAGGATAGGTGTATTTAACGAGTATCTGAACTTGTACAGCCTCGGGACCTTCCCTTAAGAAGGACGGCGACCTCAACAACTAACATCATCCAATACTTGGCTCATTATACAACTTCCGCTATACTTCGTATTAAAAAGGTGATTCTCAAATTTAAAGAGTCAGAACATTAAAAATAATGTAAACCACTAAAAGAACCGTTATGAAGTTCTGTGGGAAAAAAGGATATGTGCAGGTGGAAGGACATTTTGGGAACCAGAGGGTGGACTATGTGCCGATAAGAGGTAGGTGGTCATCAGCGATGTTCTGATAGGAGACCCAGGCAGTTGCAAGGATTAAACGGTCCATAGGAAAGGTTATACAGATAGGAGAGGGTGGGGGGTTAGTCGTTAGTGGTGGGGGTTGTCCATCAGGGAGGTGCTTAAGATAAGCAGGCCATGGTCAGTAGGCTTCCAGATACTGTGGTCTCAGGAAGACCTAGGGTCGTCTCATTACCGACCTTTACCGAAATGGGTGTCCTAATTCAGGGTGCTGGACACAGGACGTCATAACCTCATGGCAATCTGAGCAGCTGGATGGGGACCACGTGTCTCTTTTATTTCAGGGCTCCTCCTATCAGTTTCACTTCATGCTTAACTTCCATTTTTATTCTCTTGGCAGAGTTCCTTCACAGATAACACTCAGAATTACTTTTTGTTTAATATTTTGATAATAATATCATTATTCTTTATCAGTTATTCATTTATTATTGAGTATCCAGGTAGCGAAGTATAGAAGAAGTTATGTAATCAGTCAGAAATTTGAAGTTAATATTTCTCCCAAATTTCATGTTTTCCGACTGTGATAATGATAATTATATAAAATAAAAATAAATAATAATGAAATAAACAAATAAAATTACCCCATTTCCTGCAGAAACTGTTGTAAAGCTCGTCTTCCACTATATGTTTATTTCCTGCAGAAAGTCTGTAGCTGGTCTTCCACTATATGTTTATTTCTATAGTAGTTTCCGAAAAGGGCCCTAAAAAATAACGAATTTTGAAGAAAGTACACGTATTTTAAACAATTCCAATTAACAAACTTTTCATTTGGATTTCTTCTAAATTTACTAAAGAGATGCCATATTATTTTTCTAAATTTTTCAAAAATGTTAAATCTAATCCAAAGGTATAAATAAATTATCTTACTGGGTTAACAGGGAAAATGAAAGCATAGAATAAGAGAACAAATATTTGGGTTTATTTACTTAAATGTACATTATAAATTTGTTAACTAAATAATGAAAAATAAAAAAAAAATATTAAATTCATTTTTAAAAAAGAAATCTTATAAACTAATAAATATTGGCCATTCTTCAAATAAAAGTTATTTAGAGCATTTAAAACATATAAATAAATAAAAGTACCTCCTTTGCGAATCTATTTCAGTGTTATATCACACTTTTCTGGTTCATCATACGTTAAGCCTAAACACTTTTCTCACTCCTAGCCTGTCCACCTTCACATCTCGACAACCCAACTTCAACTCGTCCACACTAATTAGAACAGCTGATGATCGCCTTTTGTTTTCCACTCATTGGTTCGTTTTAAAACAAATTCGATTTCATATAATTATTAACTAATTTAATTGGTTCCTTTTTTTTATACAAATAAATATAAATCATTTTATAATATTTTAATAATGTCTGTAATTTTATACATCACACCAACACTCTGATTTAAAAAAAAAATGTATTTGTGTGAGTGTTACTGGTTCTGTGAACACGACGAACTGCCGAAATATGAATGTACGATATCTACAAGAAACTACACGACTAAGATAAACACACAGTTCAGCCAACTTGAGATGTTGATATGGGCCGGGCGATGATAACCATTACAATATTTCGCCCTAAAACCATAATAACCATACATCAACATCCTAATAATGATGGGATGGCTGTGGCTGTAGGGGTGGGGTGCTCTCCGCGCTCGTTCCTGCCCATTTTCTGATCATATGCGATGGATGGAATGAACAATATGTCATTCCTTCGAGAGCCAAGTTATCTACAAAATGACTAGCTGCGTTTACAGATTAAAACTTTTTTTTCTGGGATTTTTTTTCAATTGCTTTCCACACTTTCAAAATCCATTCTTGGCCAGGAAATTCATTCTACGAATACGGGAATTTTCTATCGCCCCCCGCCCATCGGGTTGATGACTGATAATTAGGAGAGGCTTAATGTCTAAATATTGTCAATTGTCCATTTGGAGTTGGATCTGGCTTGCGCCCGGAGTGGGAGAACCGCTTTAAATCGTTGCTGTATTTGTCAATCGGGCATTTTTGTTCTTAATCGAACCTCACCTCAGTACATGTGAAAATTAGTAGTACTAATTTTCGCCCCCCAACGTTTTGCGCCCCAGCCGTGTTTATTTGCAGAGGGTATGTCTGCTAATCATTGACATTCTAATGTCCACACACTCCCCTTCTCTCCTCTGCCCCCTCTCACTGTCCTCTCCTACAATCTTCTCGACCTGGTGCTGCTCAGTATTTGGGACAACGTGCCTGCCTGGAACGGTTGTTGTCTGTTGTCAAGTTGATTGTTGATCCCATTGACGCCCCCTCCCACCCCTCCTAACACACAACGTCCCCGCTCTAAGAATGACACTCCCTGTTCTGGATTCCACCCCCCAATCAGGGTGATGGGCAACCCACCCAGCTATCCCGGGCAACGCACCCTCTTTAATAAGACAACCATAGGCTCTCTCAGATTTGCCCTTGCCCTGGGATTTCTCCTTTGGGAGACTTATTTGAAAATTATTATCGTTTCTCTCCTCCAATTCACTCAGGGCTCCAGTCGTTTGCCTTTTTTGCGCCTCTTCTTCCTTTTCCCCTCCCTTTCATCCCTTATCTGAAAGTCAATCCTGTCCTCTAATATGTTCAACCTGAAGAGGGTTCATTTCACTTTAAATTTCCACATATCCGAAGAGTCGTTTTAGACCCGGAATTTAAGTGAATTGAATTCAATTTGAATTTCACTCAGCCTCAAATAGAAGGAGGCAAATGAATCCAAGAAAGTTCTTCGGTATAAAGTATTTAGAGGAGGTGGCGCACTCCCAATTCATATGAACCAATTGGTAACTATATTACTGGTAACTATACTTATCAAGTTGCTAATCTATTTATTCCTCCTCGTCTCAGCCTTTCAGCAACGGGGGGCTAAAATATTGCCAAAAGTCAGAAGTACCCTTTAGAAAAAAATTCTCTCTTGACATCTTCTCCGGTACGTTCATTTGATCGAGAGTTATCACGTCCAAAAAACACGATTTTATGTCATATTTTTATTTTGGGGGTTGGAAAACACGAAATTCCGTGAAAACTTGAAATAAAATTTCCGCCTGATTACATAACTCTATGTTTCATATAGCTGGGAATGTGAAAATTGCTGATCCTTTGTCTCTCTCCGCGTCGCGCAGTCTAGCTACGCCACTATGGGCCCCCGGCGCTCTCAACCCTCATGTCTTATGGCTTCAGTGACCAAGCTTTCGATGTTTGAGATCACTTCTGAGAAACAAGCCCAGTGACACTAATCACTTATACAGCCTTCCCTTATCTGCGGTAGACATGCGACCTCTGTTGGATTTATCTCGATGCCCACCTCTGTTTAGTGACCCTATAATGTGGCCAGTAATGAGGTCGTAGACCACTTTATGACCGAGGGCTACTCCACGTCCACTCAACATTGGGAATGGAACTAAATATAGACACTTTATGACTAATTCTCGTATATCATGGATATCGATATTATTACTACCATTTGATCCATTTCGAGAGAATAATTGCTTATGTTTCCCACGTAAAGCAGGAAGGAAGAACGGTGAAGAAAGTGTTTGTTATTATGCCTCATGCCAGGGCTTTAATTATAATGTCATATCGCCTACTACCAGAATGTCTTTCATCGTTCTGGTGGACATGAGCCCGACTTTACTACGGGAGTCCTAAATTTCGCCTACCTTAAATTCGCCACCTCCCAGTTAAAAAAACCTTGAGCTCAGTAAGCAAGCAAGCAATTTCTGAACTACCGGCGCCCTTAAAGAAGATATCTAGACCTATCGAAAAGTTGGTAGAGAGGAAATATTAAGTGTGTCGGTAGCTGAGTGCTCATGCTTGGTACCGCATAAGCACACCATCTTTCGGATGTGACGTTAAGCGATGATACCAAGCCTGTACAATATCAGGTGGTACTCGTTAAAAACCCTTACCCTAGGTGAATAAAAATGTTGGGTAGGCAAAATCTCATAGTAGAGTCGGGCTCATGTCCACCATAGTGACGAAAGAGCGCTCTGGTAGTAGGCGATATGACCTTGCATGAGCCATAATAACTTACAAACGTATGGATCCAGTCGTTGCTTTTAGTGCTTTTGTAAAGATTATTATGAAAATATTGAAGATACAAATACAATTTTTAATATTTCTCTCATCTAAATTTTAGTTACTAATCGGACAGCTAAGGTTACTAACCGAGCAGCGCCAGGTAACCTGATTGTATTGATCATTTTAGTTATTAATCGGACAGCTAACGTTACTAACCGAGCAGCGCCAGGAAAGCTGCTTGTATTGATCATTTTAGTTACTAATCGGACAGCTAACGTTACTAACCGAGCAGCGCCAGGAAAGCTGCTTGTATTGATCATTTTAGTTACTAATCGGACAGCTAACGTTACTAACCGAGCAGCGCCAGGAAAGCTGCTTGTATTGATTATTTTAGTTACTAATCGGACAGCTAAGGTTACTAACCGAGCAGCGCCAGGTGACCTGCTTGTATTTATCATTTTAGTTACTAATCGGACAGCTAACGTTACTAACCGAGCAGCGCCAGGTAACCTGATTGTATTGATCATTTTAGTTATTAATCGGACAGCTAACGTTACTAACCGAGCAGCGTCAGGTAACCTGCTTGTATTGATCATTTTCTTAGTACCTAATGGATTTATTCATATAGTGTGCTTAATTTACCCTTATTTTCGTATGCCCAGTGTATCAATGCACAAATTACCTGTGGGCAGTATGGAAGCTACTCTCCCTTCTTCGCAGCCAGCCAAGACAAGAACAGGTGTGATATGATGAACTCTTCTCAGGGTCCCCTAAGGGGGGGTTGACATTTCATCCAAGTTGGTTTTCCACAAAGACTCTTACCTAAAGAGGATTGTGAGGGGAGGTTTCTGCCGTGGGGCTAGTCAGTCTGTTGGGTCTCACTCCTGGGTCATCTTGGCTCCTCCCCCCCCCTCCCATATACAATCTGATGTACTTTTCTCATGCTAGCTACAATCTGTATGATTGTTTTATTTTCCCAGTTGTACCGAGGTATAGAGCAAGTCATGTAATCCGACAGAGCTGCAGTTTTATTCTTCTCACCCACCAAAATAACAACCTATCCACAGTTTATTTTATTTCACTACCCCAGCTATATGATGTAGGTATAGGGGCAGTTGTGTAATCAGTCAAAAATTCGATGTGAATTTTTCAGCGGCATTTCATGTTTTCCGACGTACAGATTTCAAATATGAAAAAAAAGTCGTCGGAGAATCACCGGCAATGTACTTCCCCAGAACGAATTAATCTATTAACTTTTCGCTCCTCCTCCAAAACCAGGCCACTGTTTTTGCTAATATTCAACAGTTGACTTAAATAGGGGCTCCTAAATCCTCATAGTCAATTTTGTGACAATAAATTCATTACTTCGGCAGTTATTAGGGTTTTTGTATTGAGCCCCCCCCCCCCTTCCCTTCGGCCGATATTGCTGAAATTTGACAGGTTGTATCCTCATTGGGTTTTGACTTTAAATATGAAATTTCATGTCGGAAGATGTGAAATGCCGTTGAAAACTCCGCATCCAATTTTTGACCCATTACGTCACTTCGTATAGCTGGGGAAGTATAACTTCTGTCTGTGTGTGTGTATGAGTGCGCGCGCGCGTGTGTGTGTGTCTATCTGTGTGTGTATGTGTGCGTGCGCGCGCGTGTGTGTGTGTGTGTGTCTATCTGTGTGTGTATGTGTGCGTTATAAACACAAAGATCTTTTCAAGGACTTAAATCTGCAGCCATGCACATCTTGTTTCTACTTCAGATTTTTGCGGAGATCCAAGTATTAATGTATTCACAAGATGTTTTCTTTCAAGCGGCTTCGACCAACTGCAGTTAACTCGTAGTTCCTGATCTGATGAGGTTGCATGTGCAAGGAATTGGTATAGTGCTTACTAAAGATGCATTAAATGTTTAAAAGGTTGCAACACGGTTCAGCGATAACATAGTCTAGTTTACTCTTTTTAAAAGGACTTGAAGATAGAATAATGAAAAAAAAATAAAAATAAACAGCTGATAAGACTCTAACGTAAAAGAGTTTCGTAACAGGATTATCGCTAAAACGTCTTATCCAGCATCCTGTCCAAGAGACGTTAATGTCTCCTGAAAGGTTTCTGTCAAATGGTCCGATTTCAGATGAAAACCAATCCGGTCGAGGCGGGGTGACACGAGGTCGGCCTGTCAGTCGTCATACTTAACGTTGGAAGGTACTTAACTGTGGGTTGGGGTCACGACTCGGCAGTATAGCGTACCAATGCTAAAAGCACGTCTGAAGATAGCAGCACCCCGCGACTGTGTCAGAGGCTCTCAAACCGCCTCAAAGGACAGCCCCACCTAGACATTGCTTCATTCTCGCAACGCCAAATATCTCAATCTTTGCATCTGTTTGCTTTCATGAAGCAGTATTTTCCTGATAAATGCCCCCAGAGAGTTGCCCCATGTTTTGCTATCGTTTGACGTACAATCTCTCCTTTCGCCAAAGATCATATCTCTGTGAACATGGTCACTCTATTCAAACTAAGCTCCCCCTAATCATCTCCCTTTCTGTTTCAAATAAGCTCTTTCATTCCATATAGGTTTGTAATTTAATGACATAACGATAAACATAAATACGAAATCTAAAGGCTAATACAGAAAAAAACAAGATAGAACCAAAACTTTGAAAGGAAAAGTCGGAAAATAGTTGACATAGTTACATTACATAGGTAGTTAAATAGTTCTGAATCCGCATTCAAAATTTTAGGTCGATAAGTTATTAGGGTCTTTGAGTTGAGGCTGAAAATCAATACGTGTCGTCCTTGTGGGGCACAGGCTCATAAAATTTCGTGTTGATATATTAATTCTATCGGGAGTTATCATGTTCATAGACACACAAACAGAAACTTTTTTACATCATTTTTGGAATCATGGGGACGGAAAAGATGAAATGTAGTGAAAACAACTTCATATAGCTCAAAATTGCATGGTATATACCGAGATATTGGGTGGGTACAGTGTCAAAGGTACCTGTGAGTACAGTGGCAAGGGTACCTGTGAGTACGGTGTTATGGGTAACCTGGCTGGATTACCTAGAAAGTGTGAGTGAAGCAGTGACCGACAAAGGAACACGGGGTTAGTCACGGTTCGTCACTATGATTCATCACCGCTACCTACCACAGTCATTCTCTGGTTCGAGCTCCTTTTTACTGGTCGTTTGACGGCATCAGATCAATGTGTGACTCTGAGTTGCTGGTCGAATACGGATTACTTCTGAAGCAATAGATGCCTAATGTTGACCTTTACCAGGAACCTATAAGCATATAATATTCCGATGGGTGAGCGTAGAAAAAATGCCATCCACTGCTAAACACATTCTACCCACAGAGGTTTTCATACTTCTTGACAGTGTGCAGCTAGGGACCTAAGCATTTAATACTCTTATTATTTATTTTTTATTTTTTTATCCTACGCCCACCTTTGGCATTTCAGCCATGCGATATTTTGCAGCACAATACAGTGACGCCTTTTATGTGTTTGTGTCATTGTCATTATCGATGTTCTTGGGCTGTAAATATTGGCGACAAATGTGGGTCGTTTACCCGTGAGACCTTGGAGATTTTCAAGAGGCTTCTTCAACGTTTCCAGGGGGCACTACGATGGAAGCGACCTACTCCACCCCCTAATGCTCTTACTCCTTCCCTAGTAACTCTTCTGTGGGAGTCCTAAATTTTGTCTACTCAGGTTTTTATTTTTTTATATTCCAAACCCCATAAGGACGGCACCTATTATTTTTCCGCAAAATCGGCCGACGGGAAGGGAGATCAGAGGAGGGGGCGTAATGAATGTATCGACAAAAAAAGTATGAGGACTCAGATGCCCCAATGAAAGTCAACTATTATTTTTAGCCCAAACGGTCGATTGGTTTTGGAGACAGAGCGAAAAGCGTCGATCATTTCGCGCTGGGGAAGTACACTGCATGTGATTCACCGCCAAATTTCAGACAAAATGGCGGGTCCCTTATAGTAATACTTTCCTTGGGAACCACATGTGTTTACAGAGATATTATCAACAATATGATTTTTACTTTTATTATATTGGGTGGGCTGGTGATACACCTTGGGACCTAAGCAATCAATGCTCTTATTCCTTCCCAGCTCTACTTTGGGAGTCCTAAATTTAATGTTTCTCCGCAGGACGGCGTGCTCAAGGTTTTTTACCTCCCAGATAAAAAACCTGAATCATGTGCACAGTATGCAATCATGCTTCCTCTGAGCTACCAAGCCCCCATTTAAGTGCAGATATTACTCACGTAAGTGCACATATTGCATACACTGAGGTGCACATAATGCAAGCGCATTCGGACTAACACTGAGGCGCATTTCCGTAGATCATGTGACTGCCATGATGGTGCATTTGTTTGCTCTCATCCCACGGTCGATTTTCACTGAATTCTCTGATTGCAGAGAAAACCACTCATTTTCACCACCACCACTAAAAGAACCATTAGAGTGAGGGAAGACACAATTCTCTGTTAATATGTCTTCCTGATATTAAGTTATTTATTCTGGCAACATGTGTTTTGAATGCGATGCCTCCTTAATTGGATAAACTCCTAGAAAATTGCTTATTATAAAGTGTGCTGTTTGAAAGACAACTTTGTGGTCTCGTCGAAAGACAACCAGCAGGAGGAATTACTATAATTATACAGTGTTGCCAACTTTGAGACAGTTGGCTATGGTGCCATCATCATATGTTAGCGTCCTCGCTATTTGGTCACATTTATCAAATGCAATTTTCAGGAGACAAATTATAGAAGAAAAAACAAACATTATCAGCTAGTTGTGTAACTTGGCGTTGCTCGGAAAAGGTAATATCCTTTAGGCAATTCCATTGCTATACATAACATATCACATTGTTACATTTGTTAGTTATATCTGTCACTAACATGTTATATCTGTTAGGAATTTCAACGTATACAGTTTTCACACTTGCAGGGAGCTTACATCATGTATATTTGCCAAATGGTTTTAATGAACACAAGTATCCTCATTGAAAATAAACTTCATATGTGTTAGTAAGATGTTGTGGCACGAGATTTCTCATAGAAATAAAAGACGTTGTCTTCCCACTGTTTTATTTTAGACCAGAACCGGTTTTCGACGCAACAGCGTCATCATCAGTGATTCATCCCACCCACACAGCACAGCGGTTAGAAGACAACTGGACTTGGTTTTGATGGGAGAGCGTAAAGTTAATTGATTGATTCTTGCTGGGGAAGTACATCACCGATGATTCAGAGACGATTTTTTTTTTGCGATCTTGGAGATTTTTGAGATTCGGGAAGTATTTTCAGCTAATTATTATAACGTACAAGAATGTGTATTAAGAAAGGTTATATAATCCCACTTTACACCAAGACATATCTTGGATTAATACATCAGTTTGTTATATGTAATATGTTCACGTACATACGTATATAAATATAGTGATGATGTAAGGATGACCTTCGGGAGCAGAGCCCCAGGGGTGCACCCACACCCATTAGGGTTCTCTGACCCGTTTTACCAACCCGTCTACCCTTTCAGGAGGATTATAGATCAACTGACCAGTTGTCTTTTAACCGCTGTACTGTGTGGATGGGATAAACCCCTGATGATGACGCTGTTGCGTCGAAAACTGGTTCTGGTGTAAAATAAAACGGTGGGAAGAAGTCTTTTATTTCTATGAGAAAATAAACTTAATAATAAATAATAACTGACAGAGTTTCAAATATGTGACGTGACCATGACAGGACTGTCTTATACCAACCACGCTTTTTCAGATCACTCCCTCTCCCTTTCTTTGGTATTTCTTTGTTTCATTGTACAGCTTGATTCTGAGAGTGACTTTCTTAAACACAGTAATGCCAGTATGAAATGATTATAAGAAGGGGAAAGAGAGAGAGAGAGAGAGAGAGAGAGAGAGAGAGAGAGGGAGAGAGAGACAGAGAGAGAGAGAGGCAGAGAGAGAGATCTGTAAAAGTATGGTTGGTAAAAGAAAATCCTGTTATGTACTAATATATATATATTTTTTATTGTTTTCCTTATTCTTATCCGTTTTAATAAAAAACTACCAAACTAGATTGATGTTCGGCGATACAATTTATACATTATTATGAAATATTTCCTAATGGTGGGTTGCACCAACCAGGATCAAACGAAGGTTTGATCCTGGATCAACTGCTTTGATCCACCTTTTCTGTCTCACCATTACTGATCCAGGATCAACATCAGACTTTGATCCTGGATCTTGATCTTCCTGGATTAACCAACAATTTTTGTTGCACCATCCTAGATCAAGCAATTAATCCGAAGAAAAGGGTCTGTGATCCCGGATCAAATTTGATACCCCAGTTAGGTAAGATCAAATACCAGGATTAATTAGTTGTTGCTAAAGTCATTCCAATTTTAAAAATTTTTTCAAGTTTTCAATTATGTCTGATGTTGAGTCAATAGAGAATCTTGAGGAATGGTTAAATAGTGATGAAGAAATTGACGAGGATACATCACATTTCGTTCCTCGTGTGATTCGAGAGAGGCGAGATTTATTTTCTGAATTTGATGACGGAAAATTTAGACAGAGGTATAGACTGTCCAGGACACATGTTTTAACATTGTTTACATCTATACAAGGGGGACAGATGCAAGAAATAAGCCTATTTCTCCCATGAACAGGCTACTAATTACGCTGAGATACTATGCTACGGGAAGCTTTCAGATGACAATATCTGACATAGCTTGGATTCATAAATCCACAGTGAGTAGGATAATTAAGCATGTTACACACCTAATAGCTTGTTTAAGAAGGACTTTTGTGACCATGCCTGAAAATCAACAGGAATTGAGAGAAATAAAACAAAAGTTTTTTCTCATCTCCAGGTTACCAGGTGTGATAGGGCTCTTGATTGCACCCATATCCCCATTTTAAGGCCTCCAGGGCGAAATTCTGAACTTTACCGCAATCGTAAGGGTTATTTTTCGTTGAATGTACAGTGTATTTGTGACTCACAATTGAAATTTATGAACATTGTGGCACGCTGGCCTGGCTCAACCCACGATAGCACTATATTTAACCACTCTGCTATACGTGCACGGTTCGAAAATAATGTGTATGATGGTTACTTATTGGCAGATGCAGGATATGAATGTACTCGACATACTCTGACACCAGTTTCTAATCCTAGTACTGCTGCAGAGCAAGCATATAATAATGCACACACCAAAACAAGGAACACGATTGAAAGATGTTTCGGTGTTTGGAAAAAACGCTTTCCTTGTCTTGCTAGTCCTATTCGCCTCAATCTAAAAACAACATTGGCTGTAATAGTCGCTACATCAGTTCTCCACAATATCTGCTGTGAAGCAGGAGACACTTCGCCTCCGCAACAAGATGATGAAACTCCACATTATTATGAGCAGCCAGTTGCTGTTTTTGAAGGAAGCCAAGCTCAAGCATCTCGAGCCTTACGAAGATCTCTCATACTGAATGTGTTCCAAAGGTAATAGTGGCAGTTGCAAGAAACAAAAATTTGGCAAAAATCATTTAACTCAAAAAGTGGACCTTTATAAAAACAAAACTTTGTAGTTAAAGAATTTATAAAAATTTAATTATATTATTATGAGAATGTATGGAATATGAAAAAATAATATACATTTGAAATCTTGACAATTTATTAATCTTTAGAAGCTATACTAATTTTTGTAAACTTTTACATTACATGTAAAAGTTTAAAAAAAATAGTATAGCTTCTATTATTTTATACAAAAATAATTTCAATGTTCAAACTTCTTCGACATTTGAGCTTCAAACAACAGTTTGTTGTGCTCCCGCTCTTCTAAAATGTTTTGAAGCTTTGCTTCCTCCACCTCCAATTTTTTTTCCAAAATTTTTTCCCAATATTTTTTTTTTAATTCGTGCTCCTCTAACAATAATTTACTCTTCAGATTATAAAGGTCATTAGCGCCTGGTTCTCTAGGTTTCTTTTTCTTCGCTCCTCTGGAATCCTGCTGGTCTGGTGGAGCTGCATACGAAGAGGTCGAAGCACAAGGAGTCAATGAAATTGACTCCTTGTCAGCCTTTGATTGAGTGGGTTGGGTGTTTCCAATGTCTACAGCTTCTTCTCCCTCTAATGGAAATCCCTCGTTATCCACTATTTGTACTGAAAAAAAAAAAAAAATAATAATAATTAAACAATTGGCTTTCTTCACAGCTTACAATTAGTTGACGTTTAAATATGTTCTAATAAAAAAGTAACTTACTTTCCATGAAGTCTCCATCCATGTTGTGATGACCAAAGTCATCATCATAAAAGGACGGCAAAGGCTGAAATTGGTCTTTCAGAGACAGCAACAATTTTTCTTCACTCTCCGTCAATTCGGAGACATCTGGCGGTCCACCACCTGTTTTATGTCTCTGCACCTGAGAAACACACTATTATGTTAAAAAAAGGTGATACTACAAAAGTCAATTAATAGGAATAAAACCTAAAATGGAACCGAAAATCAAATTGAAAAAATATTTTTGCAGTGCATTAAAGAAGACTTCCCCAGTTATACTCTTTAGCCGAGATATTTTGGAACACTTAATAAAAAATAAAGAAAAACGTGTTTTTTTTTTTTCAAAAAAAATCTTGTCTATTTCACAAAATATATCTACAATCAGTAACAAAAATTTTCGGACAATTTATAATTTTGTTTTTCTTTTGCAGTTACACATAGTTATATGGCAAAATATTTAATTCAAGCAAAGTTTTAAATTTCGAGATCATCAATCATTTCAAAACGCCGTAAAACAATTAATTAAACATTTACAGCTAATAGGAAATTTTGCATTAATAATTGAAGACAAGAAATTCACGTAACAAAATTTTCTGGACACCTGTTGTTTGTTTTGTAAACAAATGCGACTCTGATCATGATCTTTAATCCCTTCTCAACCAACCGCTAATACCGAACAAATAAAATGTGTTTATATCCTTCTATTACTGCATTCAGTAGTTATTTGTATTTCCTGCTGTCAAGATGGGTCGAACATCTTTTGAAGTTCAACAGATAATAATTTTTAATTATGAAAAAGGATTAAGTGTCCGCAAAATCGGTGGTTTGGTAGGCCGGAGTAAAAGCACCGTAGCCGATGTAATTCGAAGGTATAAGCACGAGGATCGGATAGATTTGAAATGTTCCTCTGGCCATCCAAGAGTATTGAATGAGCGAGAAAGGTGTAGCGTTGTCCGGAAAATTAAAAACAAGCCCTCGAGGAGTGCACCTCAGATCGTCGCCGAGGTATACAGAGAAAGGGGAAAGAAAGTTCACCCACAAAATGTTCGAAGAATTCTAAAAGAAGCAGGATATAATGGGAGAGTACCAAAAACCGTTTGTGAGTGAAAAAAATATAAAAAAAGATGTTTACACGATTACAAAATTTTTAGTACATATTATTATGTATACATATATTATATGTATAGGGAAGTAAACAAAAGTAAAGTAATAGTATATGTATACATATATTATACGGAAGTAAACGGACATGATCTGGAAACATTTATTTGTCGAAATATCGGAGAAAAAACGTTTAAATTAGAAAAATTAGGTACTTAGTTTCTTTAGAGGGAAGGTGGAGGGGATAGAGTAGGGGGAAGGGACGGTTTCTGCCGAGGGTCAGCGCTGCTGTCGCTCTCTTCCAACGTCATATCACAAAAATCTAGTTTTCTGACATTACATGACCTGAGATTTCTTTTCATGTTGTGAAGAGTTACCAGATACAAGAATATTTTATTATTGCGGTTTGTTCTATTGCAAGCAAATACTTTTGAATGTAAGTTTAATATATTTAGTCCCGACAGCTCGACAGGAAAATTCGATTAACACCCATTGCTTCAAAAAACGAATTGAAACAAAAGTTATTAGAAGAGTGGGGTAAAATATCTCCAAATTTCACCAAAAAATTAGTTTCATCATCAATGCCGAATCGAATGAAAGATGTTATTACACAAAAAGGGTACCCAACCAAATATTAATTAACATTATGGTTTTTGAATTTGTGAAATCGTAAAAAAAACATTGAATTTATTTATAGTTGTTTACATTTTTGTCCGAAAATTTTTGTTACCTACATTACTTGTTATAAAATTTATTAAATTAAAATATTTATTTGTTCTAATCAAAGCTGTTTTTCCTTTATCCTAACCCACTTTTGAATTCTTATTCTTGATTGAAAAATGGCTTTAATTATTTTTTTAAATTATTTTTTATTACTTTTGCATTTAATTATTATAATTTTTTATTGAAAAATCAAACCGTCCGAACATTTTTGTTACTGGCTGTATATAATATGGGAGTACTTTCGGTACTGCTAACAATCAGAGACGATGTACTTAAAAAAGAGGACTGTTGGGTAGGTTCCAGAACAAATAATACATTATAAAACCATCTCAAGAGCACTAAAGAAAAAAAGAAGAAAAAAGTGGGGTTTACTATCTAAAATGTAGTTTTTGTAATTTTGTTTATGTATGTCAAACTGGGAGAAAATTTAAAAATAGGGTAAAAGAACGTTTCAGAATTAGGCTTAAACATTGACACAACACACACCTCAGTAAAATTAAATCGTAAAAAAATTTAATTTTTACAAATTTTTAATTAGGATTTTCAGATTCTTTACAAAAAACTAGGTTTTCCGGTATTTTTAGTTTTCTTGTACAAGCAATAGTAACAAAATTAAAATTGTAATAGCAGAAATAAGTTTTTTTTTGGAAATTTTGCAGATATTTGTACTCTCTTCTTTAACATGGATAATTTTCATTCAAATTAGTTCAAGAATAAATAAAGCAACTGAAAATAAATTAAGTTTGACTTACCTTACTTTCAGCTATCCTTTTCTTAGCTCGAGCTTTTGTATTTTTATATAATAGCTTCAGCTGTTCCACACTTCTCTTCGCGGACAGGGGAAATTCATGATTGAATTTCTCCCGAACCTTTTCCCATTCTTGGTTTTTTTGTTTTAAGAAAACCTTATCCGTTTCCTTGCATTCAATTATTTGTTGAGATAATTCCTCAGTACAAAGCTCCAGAAGGAAATCTTTTTCCCGCAGGGAAAAATTTGCTGACCTTTTCGTCATTGTTAAAAGAAACTAGCGTTAAAAGAAACTAACGTAAAATGCAAGACAAAGGTTACTTGATGTTATGATTTCCTAACCTTTCCATCGAAGTATCGGTTATTTCTTCCTACCTCTATGCGTTTCGGATCACTATCCTAGATCAGTTGATCCGGGATTAACACTCGTCTATAATGGTTGGTGAAACGAAATAAAATATTTGATCCAAGATCAAACTGATCCAAGATTAAGTAATCTCGCAAGTTGATCCTGGTTGGTGCAACCCACCATAAGGAAATTTATTTTACATTCTTTGGGGCGCTACAAATTTTATCATATCTCAAATCTGTGGACACGTTATCGATTGGAAATTTAGTAAGGAACATTATTGGTAGGGACCCATTTTTCGATAGAACTAACACTTTTCGGGTAGATCAAGTAAAACGTGTAAACAAATTGGCTTTAAAATTTCATTGACATTTTGGAGCGACCTTAAAAAACAAGTACTATATATAAAATATGACTTTCAGTTTCAGTTTTCTCTAATACATACTTTTAATTAAAAATATCATAAATGTAGGCGTCCGATTTCGGACAACTATTCAGATTTATAATAATAATTTTATTTTCGTTAAACCAATACATGGTAATAGGATACGTCAAAAGAATTTATACATTAAGATAGCTTATAAATTAGATTTATAACTACTTGACTCTAACACACGTATGATTTGTAATAACAAAACTATTAAGAAAAGTAAAATGAAATTAATAAAACTGAATAAATAAATACTTAAAAATTATGAGTATAAAAAAAAATTAATACATAGATACATTTTCAATTTAATAAAAATTAACATACCTATTTGTCAAAAAACTCTTCGGAAGTGTCTTTATCCCAACGATGTTTCGGGACGTTCTTACGTCCCTCCATCAGGTCCCAATGTGCGGAACAATATATTGTTCAATATATTAAAAAAATGAAATAAAAAAAATATACATATATATTAATCCATTATAAATTAATAAATAAAAAAGTCTAATTAAATAAATAAAAATATATAAATGAATAAATAAAACAATAACGTACATTGGACTGAACTTTAAGGTGTGGAGGAACTCTGCCCAAAAAATAAAAATGAAAGCTTTGTATCAAATAATGTTTTTGGATATAAACACGTATTTATTGTGATTATATTATTCTTTTTGAACAGTGAGAATAATTTCTTATTTTTTTCAGATCTAAGCACAAGACTTCTTCATTCCAAATTATATACCTACCTATATATGATATGAATAAGAAACCTTGAAACGTAGAAATTGAAAACTCGAATTTTCGCACGATTACAAGACTTTCTTCTATATTTGGGTATAAGAAAGTAAAAATGCCTGGTGAGCCTACTTACTAACTGATAAATAGTGTACATTCCTGTTAGTATCATACTCCTGTAAATATTGATGCAATCAAATAATCGTTTAAATATTTACTTGAAGGTTTTATTACAGAATGGCCAGTTGAATTGAGTCCATTCAATTTATAATAACTTCTTATTTCAAAGACTATAAATATTTTATTATTAATATTTCATGTAATAATGTTTTATTTAGTTGTATTGTGGGTGGATGTTGCAAACCATCAACGGTTTACTGGTTAACGTTGTGTATACGATATAAATGAATCGGGGATTACGCCAGTCAACCTTTAACCTTCGTTAAATATCAAACAAATAATAATAGAAAATAAATAATGCTTTTTATAACATTTATGAAGATAAATACTTTATGACAGGAGATGCTGGGATAAAGCAACCCTGGGTAACGTGATCTCTGTCCCCAGGTGGGTTGCATATCTGTGCATTGTTGCAACAGTCAGATTGTGCGAAATTTATAGAGATTTGATAAGAACATTGTTTATTGCAATATGAAACGTTCGCATTTCAGGGATCCTAGAACCATTTGATTTCACTATTATTACCGTTTGTTTACGAGTATATGACAAATAAACGTTTTTTAAACAAAAAAAAATAAATAAAATAGCGTACAAGGTTCTTGTAATTAATCTCATGAAATATACTATATAGGTTAGGTTTTATTATTCATGCCCGGGCTTTAACAACGAGGTCATATCGCCCACTACCAAAACACTCTTTCATCATTCTGGTGGACATGAGCCCGACTCTACTATGGTAGTCCTAAATTTTGCCTACCCTAAATTTTTATTCATCTAGGGTAGGGGCCTTTAACGAGTACCTGACATCGTACAGACTCGGGACCATCGCTTAACGTCCTATCCGAAGGGCGGCGTGATTATGTTTATTTTGCCTCCCAGGTAAAATAAACTCAGGGCCTCGGTCGCGTTTCGAACTATATATAGTATATGATATATATATATATATATCACTTCCCTAGTTAGTTCATGCCCGGACTAGGTCCAAAATTACTTGTTGAGTTTGCACCAGAATTTCATTTTTCCCTGGCCCTTTCATATGGATCCGCTCTGCTCATCCTTTGTCCGATTTCGTTGAATATTGGTACCTATGTCTGCGTAGGGGCTTCTGATTGCACATATAAACTTGCATGTTGATGCATTTATTACATTGACATTTTTCTTGGGTTTTGGTTTGAGCTAAAGCCTTCCCTCGTTTTCTTTTGGACAGCTTTGATTGAAAATCAATTGGTGTCATCCTCTTGGTATAAGAAGTGTTGAAGGGAGTCCTTTGATATATGTGATTGATCCGAGCAGGACCTACCTGAAGTATCTCACGATGAAGTATTCAACAAGAGATGAAGGAAGTGAGGACAGTGGCCGCCATATGGTCAGGAAGCAGCGCGCTCCAGGGTCAGCAACAACTAACCTTTTAATAATTCAGTTTCCAAAAAAAAAACAAAAAAAACAAGGAAAAGTCCTTTTGTGAGAACTTGCTGAAAGGGCCTCTTTGTTGAGGACATGGGTCGCTGAAGCCAGCGTGCATGGCAAGTCACTCGCTGCCCTCGACTGTTGCGTGCTGTCTCCACAGAGGAAGTGCAATGAATAAGTGAAGACAGACTAAATCGAAACATCACAAACATCCCGTCAGCACCATTTTGCCAATAATAACACATGTCGTCGGTGAATCGTCGCCATGTACTTATCCAAAGCCAATTAGTTAACTAAGTTTCCGCTCTCTCTCTCTGAAACCAATTTAGCCTTTCAGTTGAAAATCAAAATATCTCTCACTCAGGGACTTGTGATTCCTCATAATATATTTTATGTTTATTATATAAACTATTATGTTCATTATATCAACAGTTATTAGAAGGGGTGGATTTACATGTCCTAAAAAATATATATATATAGGGGGCGCCCGTAGCTCAGAGGTAGAGTGCTAGCCTGATGAGCTCAAAATCGCGGGTTCGAAACCCAGCCGAGGCTCTTAGATATTTTATCTAGAAGGTGATAAAACATTCCGTCCGAAAAAAAAGTTCGTCCTTAGGATGGGACGTTAAGCAATGATCCCGGTTAAGGTTAAGATTTTATGACTCATGCCCGGGCTTTAACTACAAGGTTATATCGGCTACTACCAGAGCGCTCTTTCGTCTCTCTAGTGGACATGAGCCCGACTCTGCTATGGGAGTCCTAAATTTTGCCTACCCTAAATTTTTATTCACCTAGGGTAGGGGTCTTTAACGAGTACCTGACATCGTACAGGCTCGGGACCACCGCTTAACGTCCCATCCGAAGGACGGCGTGCTTAAGTTTATTTTGCCTCCCAGATAAAATAAACTAAGGGCCTCGGTCTGGTTACGAACCCACGACCTTGAGCTCAGAAGGCAAGCACGCATACCACTGAGCTACGGCCCCCTCTAAATGTTGGGTCTTGTAAGGACGTTTTCATTGTGTAATAACATACATGGGAGCTATATCATTCTCTATAACTTTTGATGCCTCGAATGGATTGTTCTGAAATTTCGTATTCTTACGTTTTGGGGATCGCTGAATTCAAATTGGATGTCAAAAATCATGTTTTGAAAGTTACACTTAACTGTCATTAATTTTAACTAATAAACAATTTTCTCAAAAAATCCATCCGTGATGTGATTTTATAAGTTTTAGAGGTCGCTGATTTCAAATTTGATGTCAAAAAACAGTCAATAATTCAAATTTATATACAATTCCATGAATAAATGTTTCAATGATGTGAATATATATGTTTTAGGGGTCGCTGAATTATTGACTGTTTTTTGACAACAAATTTGAAATCAGCGACCTCTAAAACCTATAAAATCCCATAACGGATGGATTTTTTTGATAAAATTGTTTATTAGTTAAAATTAATGACAGTTTTTTGACAAGTGTAACTGTCAAAACTTGATTTTTGACATAAAATTTGAATTCAGCGACCCCCAAAACGTAAATATACGAAATTTCAGAACAATCCATTCGAGGCAAAGTCTCTCGAATCGCAAAATCCCCATTTAAACTCAATGTTAAACTTTAACATCTTACAGGCACGGGTTAATATGGTCAAAAAAATCTGAAAAAATTCAGGCGGCATTTTTTTTAACATTCTAAACAAAATTCCTGGTGGAGGTCTCAGAAATTTAAACTTTTTCAAAATAAGGGCCACCCTAGTGGAAACCTCTCGAAGATGTTCCGAAAATATGAAACATAAACTGTTGTGGCTACGCCACGGCCTATTGCATCTGACGTTGCACTAAGCACTAATGTAGGTTTGACTGCACTAGCTCCTGGACAGATAGGACAATAGGCAGTGCTATGATGCACAATGCAGATAGGATTGGATGCAAATATCCCCATGTCCTCTCCTCATCTGCATATCCTTCCTCACTCTTCATTATGTGCCCGTCTCTTCGTGAAAGTCTCGTTGCCAGTTTCCCAATCCTCCAACTATTGCATCAAAAACACTTTTTATTATTATCTGTTATTTTTTTCTTTCTTATTCTTTTGTTGTCCTATATGAGGTAATTGTATTTTAATAAATGTACAATTCTTCCCAAGGTTGCAACTGGAGAATGGAAACTGCATGTTGCAATTGCAACTCGACCATGAGTGCGATTCTGTACGGAAAGTGCGACGCAGGCTGATCATATATACGTTGAGTCTGCGCAACTCACTTTTTCCTCCTTCCTCTAAATCTAAACATATAATGACTAAATACCGTACCTTCTGGTTGTAAGTCAATGTCACTGATAATAGACGCAGTCCTTGAGACAAAATGATCGGCGTCATTTGTGATGTTTACAATATGTCGTCCTTTTACTGTTGAATTTCAAATTGTGTTCTCGCAAGTCAGAAGTATAATAACAATTAATTAAGAAATAATGTTACAAATAAATACATTAAGTGTCGGATTAAAAATCACCAATTATTTATGTTTATGGATTTAAGACACGAGGGAGTGTTTGGAGGGGGAGAGGCGGCACGCGCCAAAATGTACGAGTGGTGACGTATTCCACGTACATCGCCAACTTTCTGTAAATAGTTAGATATAGTTAACAAGGTAGCTAGAGAAGTATTAACAAACCATTAGTGATCGAGAGGGCGCCAGTGGCTCAGTGGTATGTGTGCTAGCCTTCTGAGCTCAAGATCGCCGGTTCAAAACCCGACCGAGGCCCATAGTTTATTTTATCTGGGAGATGAAAAAACTTAAGAAAACTTAAGCACGTCGTTCTTTGGGACGTTAAGCGATGGTCCCGAGCCTGTGCGATGTCAGGTACTCGTTAAACTAAACCTGAGGTAGGCAAAACTTTAAACTCCCACAGTAGAGTGACGAAAGAGCGCTCTGGTAGTAGGCGACCTCATAGTTAAAGCCCGGGCATGATTCATAATAACTAACTAATACAGAAACGTAAGTTAACATTCATATCGAAGAAACAAGACTAACTGAAAATAACAGTCATTAGCACAGAGCGAGTCTGCTTGCCATTCTGTGCTCAAGATCAAATGTTCGGGAACTGGCTTAGTAAGAAGCGCCCACCGCCCATCCCACGACTACCCACCCATTTTACTTCCCAAGGGGAAGTTATGAAATCGGTCAAAAATTCGCTGCGGAGTTTTCAGTTTCTAAATATGAAAAAGAAAATTGTTGTCTATGTGTGTGTGTGTGTGTGTGTGTCTGTGGACACGATAACTATCGATAGAATGAATGTATCGACAATAAATTTTATATGTGAATACAGAACCTTCTAAGGACGACACCTATTGATTTTCAGCCTATTCGACTAAACGGAAGGGGGTTCAGAGGGGGAGGCTTAACACAAAATATGCCGATGAAATGCCGATAGAATGAATTAATCGATAGGAATAACCAGAAAATATATAATATAGATGAAAGTTCAGAATTTCTGTCCGATTACATAACTTCCTCTATACTTCGTTTATTTGGGGAAGTAAAAACAAATGTGAAGATACTTCCTCGAGGACGAAAGTGCTGAATCTGGACCGGCTAAGTCCCTGGCATCAGTGTGCTGCCGTCTGTCTTCTTCTTCGTATCGTTGATCCCGAGCTTCTAAAACTTAAGTAAGACTAGAAAATCCAGCAGAAACTGGAATTCAAAAGACGGTTGGATTCAAACTCCATTCTTTTAGCCGTTAATTAAAATTGTCTGTTTGCTAATACTCTCATCAAAGCTGAACAATAATTGTACTTTTGTATACAGAGTCATAAGGGCAACATCTATCGATTTTCACTCAAATCGTTCAAAAGGAAGGAGAGGATTTGGGAGAGGCTTAACTCAAAAATTCTAATAACTGCCGTTGTAATGAATATATTGACACAAAATTTCATATGTGGATTCAAAACCTGATAAAGACGACACGCGATACGTTAAAGGCCGGCCACGAGTCAGAATAAGTAGCTAACTACAAATAGAATACGAGTACAATAAAGAGTACAATACGAGTACAATAAAGAGTACAATACGAGTACAATAAAGAGTACAATACGAGTACAATAAAGAAATGGTAAAACTTACTGAACGGGGAGGGTCTTTGTGCAATATCTGAGCAGTGTGATGACTGTTTTAATAACCTGGGTGGAGGGGGGTATTGAGGTGGGGAAGGTTGAACGAGTTTCTTGTTTCATGGGATATTGTCTTAGGGTGGGGCTTACTTCACAATTAGACCCCCCAGCCTCCCTTGGATTTATGACTTCTTGTACAATTATTGTTTGTCCTTAATGAGAGTATTAGCAAACAGACAAATTTTAATTAACGGCTAAAGGAATGGAGTTAAGAATCCTACCGTCTTTTGAATTCAAGTTTCTGTTTTCCCATAAAAAAAGATATGTAATCACAAAAAAAAAAAAAAAATTGGTTTTCATAGTCTTACTTAAGTTTAAGAAGTTTGGGATCAACGATACGAAGAAGACAGACGACGGTAGCTGATGCCAGGGACTTAGCCGGTCCAGATTCACCACTTTCGTCCTCGAGGAAGATCTTCACACTTGTTTTTACTTGCCCATACAAACGAAGTATAGGAGAAAATATGAAAATGGCTGATGTAGTGAGGAGTGATTATTTCACAGGTTGTCAAATAAAATGTAGTATGACCTCTCACAGATTTTTATTAGAAGTAGCTAGCCGGCTTTCGAGGTTTCCCTCATCATCAGATAGTCTGATAAAAAATTTAAAACATTTTTAAAAATTTTTGAATGAAAACTAAATCATTTTATATAATAAAAATAAATAAATAAAACAATCTAAAAACTTTAACAATTTAAAATATCATGGATGGGGACAGAGGAGTTAATCCTGTCCACCGTCTGAGTCACAACTCTTTAGTTTTCATTCAAAAATTATTTTCTTATTTTTATCAGAACGCCTGATAATGAGGGAAACCTCGAAAGCCGGCTAGCTACTTCTAATAAAAATCTGTCAGAGGTCATACTAACATTTTATTTGACAACCTGTGAAATTATAGGGGAAGTTATGTAATCGGACAGAAATTCTGAACTTTCATCGGAATTATATATTTTCCGATCTCCGAAAGTCAAATGGTCGACTAGGTTTTAGAGAGGGAGAGAGGGAGGGAGAGAGAGAGGAAGAGAGAGAGGGAGAGAGAGGGAGAGAGAGAGGGAGAAAGAGAGGGAGATAGATAGAGAGAGAGAAAGGAAGAGAGAGATGGTGAGAGAGGAAGAGAGAGAGGGAGAGAGAGGGAGAGATAGAGAGAAAGTGAGAGACACAGAGAGAGAGAGAGAGAGAGCGCGAGAAAGAGAAAGAGAGAGAGCGAGAGAGACAGAGAGAGAGATACAGAGAGAGAGAGAGAGAGAGAGAGAGCGAGAGGGAGAGGGAGACAGAGAGAATTGAATAATTATCTATAGAACTGGGGAAGTACATAAACAGTGAAAGGTTAGGAGTCACAGGTTAGGACAGTCACAGGTTAGGACAGTTAGAATGTGACGACATCTCAAACATCAGACTTCCGCTTTCTTACAAAAACATGAAGATCAGTTGAGGGTTACTGGGAAAATGGATTTATTGGCTAGACTTTGGTTTTTATTAGGGTCATAAAAAAAGCAACACTCACGGAGAATAACAATTGGACTGATTCTAACCGAGTAAATAATGCAGTCTAGAAGTGCATAATGGCATTGGGTTGTTTCTATTGGGTTTCAAACTAATTCTATTTCCAAGGTTGCATCTTGCAGATGGAGACTCTGGGATTACACATTTTAATATGTCTGTCTGTCTGTCTGTTTTTTGTTTTCAAATTGCATCCTCACAGAACGGACTTGTCGGTGGCCTCGACTTTATACGGGCCCTCAGCAAACTGCAAAATAAAATTATCTTCATCTCTCTTCTGAACCATAAAAGTATAAAGATAACGAATAACTCACAGATTAAGAAAGGAATAATAAAATAATATAAAAAACAAGTTTTTCAAAAATATACTTTAAATTTCAATTATAGTTCACGGAAAATGAGAAAATATACTTTTTTTTTTGTGTAATATACATTAAAAAAAGTGGTCAGTTAATCACAGACTATGTACTTCCCCAGCACTTATAAATCAATTACGATTTTCAATTTTCTCTCAGATTGACTTGTGAATACTTGCCGTGTCGATACATACAGTTGTGAGGCTATTTGAGTCGAGCCCTGCGTCTCTTATCCCCCCTCCCCATCCGCTGATAATTACTAGGTGTCATTTCATATTGGCCTTTGAATTTGCTTAAGAAATTTCACGTCAATACATTCATTACAAGGGCAGTTATTAGAGTTTTTGTGTTACCCCCCCCCCCCCCCCCCCCCCCACGCCCCCTTCCCTTTGGCCGATTTGAGTGAAAAGGAAAATTAATAGGTGTCGACCTTAGAGGGTTTCTGGATACACATATACAATTTCGTGTCGATACATTCATTCTATCGAGAGGTAGGTATAGTGTTCACAGACTGACTTTTTTTTTTTTTTTTTCATTTTTTGTAATCTAGAGGTCGGAAAACATGAAATTCCGTTGAAAACTCAGCATCGAATTTCTGACCGATTATATAACTTCCCGTATACTTTGGGGAAGTAAAAATAAATTCTGACATTACATTAGGTGATACTTAACATTTTTTGAGGAGATATTGTCAAACATTTAATAAAAAAAAAATATATAAAGAAAAACATATGTTTTTTAAAAATATCTATTTCACAAAATATTCATACTTTCGACTTTTCAATGTACTATAATTGAAATAATAAGAAATATTTTATTTTTATTTTCTTATTTTTTACCCTATCATAGGTTTTTTAGCGGGTTCGAAACCCGACCGAAGCCTTTATGTTTTTTTATCTGGGAGGTGAAACAATTTTGAGCACCCCGTCCTTCGGATGGAATGTTAGCGATGGTCTCGAGCCAGTACCCCTACTCTAGGTGAATAAACCAGTGAAGGCAAAATTTAGGACTCCCGTTGTAGAGTCAAGTCCACCAAAGCGACCAAAGAGCCTGGGGGCTTAGCCGACGTAACAAAACATGTCATTTTTTTTTCGGTTAACAGATTTTTCAAATATAACTCATACAAGAAGGCCACAATATCCACATTTGATGTTTTTCCGATTTAAAAGAAGAGTAAAAAAAAAATAATAAAACAAAAAAATGTCTATAAAATTTGAACATGCTGATAAAGCTGATTGATCTCCGGGGTTATCAAATACCTCCCCACAAATCATTTTATCGTTGGAAAAAAAAAAAAATACACAATTAATGAAATACAATTTGGTAGATATGCCATGTGTGAGAGTGGCAGGGACCTCGTAAACGTTATCTTCTAGGAGAGAAGAAAAGAAAAGAAGAGAAAAAACGGGGAACGTAGTTGTTGGAGGATGACATCAGCGTCAGAGATTAGTATTCATGAGAGATGAACCTAACGACGGTAATCATACGAAAAGTTTGTAAGTGACAACACCGCGAAACTAGTCGAGTATTTAAGAATATAGTGTGTGAAGTTTGACGAACAAATTGTGTATTTTAATTATAATTAGATATATAGATAATTATCTATTCCTAGAATATAGGTGGTACCAATTCTTCATCTTCATATATAGATGACCCTTTTGGCGGCGGGTCCTTATATTATAAAGAAAACACGAATGTTTTTTAAATATTGTCTATTTCACAAGATATATAGGTACCTATATGGTTTCTTATATTTAAAAAAAAACACATAAATACATCAATGTCGGTGCTATTTGAATTTCAGGGTGCCCGGTTCTCGAATCCGGACTCGGAACCGAGCCCACGATTTTAGACACCCTGAACTCACACATAAGTTTCCGAGCTCTCCCTAAACCTTTGTTCTTTTTATTTGGTGGACCCTTTCTTCTGTTTTTGCTCTTTTGAAGGACGTATCCGAATTTGAGGCTACACCTCGTAAGTTTCCGCTCTACCACCGAACCCAGGTCCATGGTTAGGGGGGGTTCTGAAAAGAGCAATACCAGAAAGTAAGGGTTCAACAAATGTGGAGACCAAAGGTTTAGAGAGAGAGCAACCGGGTTTTCGGTTCCTGATCCACACTCGGGTTCACGGCTCGAAACCTGCTCTCCGGTCCATGGCTCCACTCCTTGACCCGGTTCCAAGGTTCTAGACCTGGAATTGGGTATCGATTCTTGAAAATACGACTAACCGGAATGTAAACAGGAATTTTCCAGAAATATACCCATATTGATTCTAAGATTCTATACACGAAAAACAGATTAAAAAAACTAACTACGTTTTTACATAATTTAAAAAAATTATGAAATCAAAACATAAAATCAGAACCGGATAAATGAGAATTTGGTCTCCTTCCCAGATAATGTTGGTAATCCCCTCAACTGCTTCTCTGTTTAGGACAGGTTAATGTTGACACAGCCCTATTTTCTTGTCGAGTTAATTTGTGTCTTTATCGAAACGTTTCTAACTCGATCAAACATATATCGATCATTTAGACAAATTGCCCACTCACATTAGTCAGCTAATGGCAGGGCGTCATTAAAGGTCACACGCCCGATTTAAGCCAATTTGGAACATTTTGTGTTTTCTGTTAATATTTGATATTATAGAAGTTGTGGTAACCAGAAAATATGAACCAAACCACGTCTATTAGAGTCGAATCTATCTAATGTCTACTCAGTGTTTCATTAGACTACACGTTATACGGGGGCCATGTGCCACTGATGATGACGCAATTGTTTTGAAAACTGGTTCTAGTCGGAAAAGGGAAGAAGTCTTTTATTTTTATGAAAAATCTCTTCCCACAACTTGTTATCATCACATATGAATCACTTGTGATCAGGTCATTCATTGTGCCCGCCATGTGGCATTTCAAAATTTTTAACTTGAATATATTTTCATAAAATTTCACGCGCAATATATTTATGTGCCTCGTTCAAGCGTGAGGACATGTGAATGTGAGGGCGCCGGTAGCACAGAGGTAGATAGCGTCCTTGCCTACAATGCTGAAGATTGCGGCCTCCCCGGGCCCTTACGTTTTTTATCTGGAAAGCAACAAAACCTTGAGCACGCCGACCTTCGGATGTTAAACGAAGGTTCCGAGCCTTTGCGATGTCAGGTACTCGTTAATGACCCCTATCCTAATTAAAGCCGGGTAGCCCAAATATGACTCCCAGAGTAGAGTCGGACTCAAATTCACGACGAAACAGCGCAATACTAGTACGCGATGTGGCCTCGCAGCTAAAGCCCAGGCATGTGTCACAAATACAAGCAATTATAAAAATTTGTTGCCTTGCGCTTTAATTTTAACATTACTTAGAACTGTTTCCTGGGCCAATGTGCACGTTCCATAAGGCAAAAAAAAAAAAAAAAAATATTTCCTACAGAAATTTATTGTACATTCTTTGGAGCGGTTCAACTTAGTCATATCTCAATCTAAGGGCATTGTAATGTCGAAAATTTAATAAGGAATCATTTTTGAGAGAACCAATTTTTCGAAAGAACAAACATTTTTCGACTAATTGAAGCAAACGTCTAAAAAAATTGGTTTGAGATATAATTTTAAACGGTTTTCCGCATGTGTCTCGCAAACTTGTAGGCCTTCGAAAAAATGTAATGAATATAAAACGTGCTTTTCAGTATTCTCCACAACATTCATAAAGAGTGATTTTTGTTTGTCTTAAATGACCACGTGGTTAAAGCCCGGGCATGAGTCTCAGAAAGATCGAAGCTCTCCAATCGGGAGCCCATTTATAAAGGTGTTACATTACCCCTGTGTTGGCTAAACGAGATCCCTTCAAGCGTGACAGACGCGGCTCATCCCATGCTTCAGAGTCGTCCAAGAGACGTCCTCTTACAAATGATCAAGTCTCTCAAATGACACCTACTGATTGAAATGATTTCATTTAAATGTCCCATTGTTCTCTGAAATGTCCACTATCAGTCATCTGGCGACCAAGGCTGGAGGGGACCCGACTTTCACGGTGCATTCAAGGGCTCTCTGCCCCACCGTGTTGCAACCCACAACTGCAATGACCCACTGCACTCCCGCTGCACTCCCCTACATATGTTACGAAATACACTATATTAAAAAGATATGTATTATAGTTTAGTTCAACCTTCATCTAGGCCTCAAACCTGATTCTAGCTATAAATCTAGGCTAACGGGTCATAGACAATATAATCATTGTCTGCATGAGGCCTCACATTGAAAAACATTGGGGAGGAAAAATTAATTGGACGTTTATTATAGAAAAATATGGACTGCAGGTCTTTTTCATTATAGTAATTATCAGTGGAACAACATTTACTGATCAGTAAAGACCAGGTTTATATTTACTAAAAAAATTAAATAAATAAACGGTATAATATGAAGTAAAAAATGTTGAAATATGCAAGAAGTAACAAGACTTTCTTATACCAATTACGTTTTAACAGATCATTCTTCCCCTGAGAACTTTTGAGACAGTTGTTTTACTTGTTACAATAACTTTTACTTTCTTATACCTATAGTAAAAGGAACTGTTGTAATCGTGCGAAAATCCGAGATCGAGGTTTCAACAGATTTTCACGTTTCAAGGTCCAATATATGTTTTGACCATTTTCACGATGATGTCTGTGCGTGTGCGTGTGATTGAAAAGTTGTGAGCTCTACCGCAAAAAACGATTGTAGCTACGAACTTTAAAATGTGGAATGAATGGGACACATGTGTTAATTAGGTCTGATTAGATTTTGGGCGAAATGAGACCCAAATTAAGACCACTTTCCTCCAGGACCTAACTTTATTTTACAAGATACCGGTTATGACCTAATCAAAATTCCTTTCAAATAATAGTTGTAGAAAATATCGAAGTAAAAAGCTTAGAAGAAATACGATTTCTCACAGGTCGTCCAGTTTTCAAGTTACATGCCGAAAACCATCTTGAAATGTAGTTGAAACACATATTTTTAGACGTTTCCTTGATTTGCCCGAAAACGATTAGTCCTATCGAAAAATTGATTCTTATTAAAAATGTTTCTTATAACATTTCAAATCGCTAATAAGTCCTCAAATTTGAGGTAGGATCAATAGGACAGAAGTTTTGGAGCCCCCAAGAATGTAAACTAAATGTCTATAAGGAATAATTCTAGAGGAGTTTGGAGCCAGAGCGGACCAACCCACAATTTTTCGGAAAATGAGTTATTACCATCCTGATGTTGGCATAGGTTCCCTTTTTTCAAAACCAGTGTGGATTTAGTTTCTTCACTTCAGTGATAGATAGCAGCACTTTAAGTTTAGTCCACAAATATTTTGTGCATATATTTTCAAAGTCACAATGGATCATACGGCCTTCAAAAACTTTATAGAACACAAAAAGGGATCACTCATCCAATACTATTCTAAAATTTCAAATATAAATAAATATTTGGGACCCATTTATGGAGATAAACAAAATGTACTCAATTTTCAATTGCCATTTTCTTCCTGTTCAGTTTAATATATTATATCTAGTGAATTTTTAAATCTAACTTTAAAATATGGTTTATGAAAAAGGTAGTTTTTTTTTTTTTTAAATTATAAAAATTAATAAAACTACATTTGATATGGCCATTACAGGACTTTGTTATACCAACAACGCTTACAGATCGCTCTCTCTCACTCCCTTTCAAAATCATTTCATTTTTTCTCTTTGAACAGCGTAATCTTGAGAGTAGACATTCGTATACCCAGCAATGCCACTCCTTTTGAGAAACGGGAAAGGGAGTGATCTGTAAGTGTTGTCGGTATAAGAAAGCCCTGTAATGGCCATATTATTTTTGAATAATTTTCGCTTTGATGAGTGTTTTCGACCGACAAATAATGTCGAGATACCGGTGTTTTTACGTTACAAATCCCGGTATTGATATTGAGTCGGTACATAACGCCATGCGCTCCACACCGCCCTGTCTCCTGCTCCCTGGGGATCCTCTCTGATAATATCCCCTAATGGAAAGGAACAAAGCAGACCTCCTGTTCACAATATCCCCAATTAGATCTGTCCAAGTATGCCTCTCTAATTACGCTACCCACTCAACCAAGACTTACTACCACCCTTACTACACATTTTTTCCTCCCCCAACCCCCATTTCCTTTCCATTCGTAATTAGAAATTATTCAAGGTCCTGGAACGAGGAGGGTGGATTATGACACCTAACCCCCCTCCCCCTTCCTCTCATCCCCTCTCCTGTTATTATTTCCCCCCAATGAAGAGGAAAAATAGGATTAAAAAATCTTAAAACAAATTTATTCCCTGGAAACAAGAGGAGGATCCTTTGAAGTAGTAAAAATGTAGACATTTAACAAATTGGCTTCCTTTTCTCCCTTTTTTTTTTATTTTATTTTTCAACCCTTTCCCTTTTCCCAGGGATTAAGGACGTATTAAGGGAGATGGAGAAGAAAAGAGAATGAACCATGAGGCTCAAAGTTTCATCAACATTTGAATTGGAATGACCGTCAATCCAAAGAGACAGCTCTCATTATTAACTTAACTGCCCTCAATAAAAAAAAGGAGACGACAAATAAAAACAAGTGATCGCTGAATCACCGGCAATCAACTTCCCCACCACGAATAAACTAAGTTTTCGCGCTCGCTCCAAAATCATTCGATCGGGTTTAAAAATTAATAGTGGACTTACATGGAAACTTCTCAATCCTCATACTATATTTTGTGTCGATACATCGGGGGTGTTATTAGAGTTTTTTTGTGTTAAGCCCCCCCCCCCCCCTCTAATCTGAGGCATTTACCGAAACGTAACCAAATTCAAGGATCAGGAAGCAAAACCATTAAAAGGGCTTAATAATGTTGTTACGTGGACAGGTGGGGGTGAGGGCAAACAAGATGTTTCCGGTCTTAGTGGCCGTTGGAAAAAAAAAAAAAAAAAAATCATAGTTAACGCTTCATGCACAACCCTTAAGACCAATCAAATTTGTCATTTGAAGCTGAAACTATAAATGTCGGTGAATGGGCTCAAATAACGCCATCTATCTTCATGAGATGCAAGACGACATCCAGCTTTAAGATGCTTTCTCACTATCCTAGTTTTCATCATAGATAATTGTCATTTAAACTGATTACAACAATAGATTAAAAAAGTAGTCGGCAAATCTCTTGAATCACTGGCAATGTACTTCCCCAGAACGAATTAATCAATTAACTTTTCTCTCCCCCTCCAAGACCAGCTCACTATTTGCGCTAATAATTATTGATTATAATCAATAGTTGACTTTCATATACTCTCCTTAATCTTATACTAAATTTTGTGTCGATAAATTAAAACATCGGCAGTTATTAGAGATTTTGAATTGAGCCCCTCCCCTGATACCCCCTTCAGCCGATATCGCTGAAATTTGACACGTTATCTCCTGATTGGGTTTGACTTCGAATATAAAATTTCATGTCGATACTTTCATTACATCGGCAGATATTAAGATTTTAAGTTTTGTTTTCATTTTTGGAATCTGATGGTGGAGAAAACATGAAATTCCGTTGAAAACTCCGCATCGAATTTCTGACCGATTATCATAACTTCCCCTATACCTTGTGTAGCTGGAGAAGTAACATACTCCTTATATTACCCCCCCCCCCCCCCCCCCCCCCCCCCACCCGTTGCTAGGGTGTGTTGTCACATATCTCTTACTTTGAATTATTACCTATGTTCTACTGCTATTTGAAAGCCATATGCAATTCTGAGTAAGATTGCAGTGTAAGACATGCAGTTACTAAATTAAGTAGCGCAACTGCAGGAGTAAAATCAAAGGTTCAATACACATAAAAAATGACTGAGTAGACATTATGAAGCGTTGTTCATCAGAGATCAATAAGCTTAATGTAATGGTTGACAAAATTACAGAGAAACGGGGAAAAAAACAGTGAGAAGGGGGAAGTAAACATTACAGGACATGAATTACCTGCGGTAACAGGGAGTAACAGATATAAGTGCCGTGATTGTCACACTGGAGGGTTAATTGGAGTCTACCTGTGAGCTGGAGAAGGAAGTGAGGATTGTTGAGCGTAGCCAAGCGTAGCCAGAACGCTAAATAGTTGATAGGAACATTACCTTGGGGGTGGGAAAATAGGAATATGTGTAATATAAGGGGTCTACCTCAGTATTACCTCAAGTCATAGAGCGAAACTGGTAGAGGTGGCCCTATGATAATTGTGTTACCTTCTGGTAGAGGTGGCCCTATGATTGTGTTACCTTCTGCGATAACGCTACCTTCGTAGCAATTGCGAAAGTAGATAGGGTTTGCCAGTTTTGGCACAGGAAGTGACGTCATCCAGTGCTACTCCTCTGTTCCATACTTGTGAATTTTCAATAAAACGATCGTTCAGTTTTGAAATAACTATAATTTTGAGAGGAAAACCAGAGTAAACAACATCCTTAAAAGCGTTTAAATTCGATGAGGATTTCATGTTTTCCGAACTCTAGATTCCAAATATGAAAAACATATTTCTGTCTGTGTGTGAACATGATAACTCCCAATAGAATAAATGAATTGACTCGAAATGTTATATGTGTATCCAGAACCTTCTATAGTCGACACCCATTGATTTTCAGCCAAATCGACCGAAGGGGAAAGGTGGATTAAGAGGAAGGTTTAACACAAAAACTTTAATAACTGCCTTTGATAGAATGAGTGTATCAACACAAAATTTAGTGTGGAGGAGACTCACAATAACTGCCGATGTAATGAATGTATCGACATGAAATTTCATATTTCAAACCAAAACCCAATGAGGACATAACCTTTCAAATTTCAGCGATATCGGCTGAAGGGAAGAGAGGAGTGTTGAAGGGAGGGCGCTCAATTCAATAATCTTAATAACTACCTACTGATGTAATCCATCTGTCGACTCAAAATTTAGTATGAGGATTTAGGAGCCCCTACGTAAGTAATATTATCGCAAACGGTCGTCTGGTTTTGGAGGGGGAGCGAAAAGTTAATAGATTAATTCGTTCTGGAGAAGTACATCCCCGGTGATTCACCGACAATTTTTTTTTCTTCAAAAACTGCACAAAAATAGAGATGAAATTGTTTAACCAAAAAAATGAGAGCCGAGACATGGTGTACAGAGTACCTATTTTCGTGTTTTCCGTTCGCCTGATATTAACCAAGAAACATCGGCTTTTTCAACACTAATTTGTCAATTCAATATTCATAATTTTCCATTAGAAACAGTACCTATACGTAAAGTGTTATCTTTAATTTGAGCAAAAAAACATTGATCTACGCCAAGATCTGCCGCTCAGAACAGTAACCCCTCTGAAGGAACCAAACCTGCCGTGACTTCCTGTCTCTGTATCCAACCTATTTACATAACATCATGAAAAACAAGAAAAATTCATGTAAATCCGGTAGCTTCTGAGAAATCCCCCCCCCCCCCCCCCCCCCCCTCTTTTCCGATTCTTCCGATTCTGGTGAATCATGAGGTGTCGTCCTCATCAACTTCTAATGCTACATGTGAAATTTCACGTCGATCATATCCATGTCTACAGACAGAAATGAGATTTTTATTTCTAATGGAATTCTGGAGCTGGAGATACTTTGAAACTTGATTATCTCACCGATTACAATAGTTTCCCGGATACTTTTTATAACTTGCTCCGCTGATTCCACTTCGACATGTTTCTGGATGCTGTGCCTTTGCTTGAGGCAGCCAAGCAGTTTCAAATTATCCTGACGATGAGATCAAATTATATAAGATATAAATCTTAAGGATTGGAACCCTTAATTTTTAAGTATTTATTCGACCTGCAGACCGTTTAGTCTGTCCTGCGTTGAAAGGAGCAAGATTGATTTGTTATAGAAAGATGAAATATTACAGAGAAGTATGGATCAGATCACACACTGAAGTGTTCCGTAGACGAATTAATGAGTTAGTACTTACTATTTTTATGCTTAGCCCCCCATACAACCCCCCTCCCGTTCGAAATTTTGAGACGCCACATAGCCTATTATTCAAACGGGCTCGGGAGGATGCTACATGTGAAGGTTCATGAAAATCCGTCCAACCGTTTGGGCGTGATGCTGAACAAACCCCGTTTCAGCTTTATTAATACAGAAGTCGGTCGAAGAGAACGGGTAGATAACAGAAAGCTGAATTAAAAACCCCAATAACTACCGATTTAATGAATGTATCAACATAAAATTTCGTATTTAAAATTAACGTCCATATGTGATAGTAAGATGTTGTGGGACTAGATTTCTAATAGAAATAAGAGACGTTGTCTTCCCACTGTTTTATTTATACCAGAACCGGTTTTCGACGCAACAGCGTCATCATCAGTGGTTCATCCCACCACACAGCACAGCGGTTGGAAGATAACTGAGTTATGACTGAGTTATCTTCCAACCGCTGTGCTGTGTGGTGGGATGAACCACTGATGATGACGCTGTTGCGTCGAAAACCGGTTCTGGTATAAATAAAACAGTGGGAAGACAACGCCTTTTATTTCTATTAAAATTATTGTCCACTGAGGACATAACCAGTCAAATTTCAGCGATATTGGCTGAGGGGAGGGGGGAGTTCCGGGGTGGGGGCTCAACTCAAAAACCTTAATAACTGCCGATGTAATGAATGTATCAACATCAAATATCGTATTTAAAATTAACACCCACTGAGGACATAACCAGTCAAATTGCAGCGATATCGGCTGAGAGGAGGGGGGAGTTCCGTGGTGGGGGCTCAATTCAAAAATCCCAATAACTACCGATGTAATGAATGTATCAACATCAAATTTCGTATTTAAAATTACATCCACTGAGGACATAACCAGTCACATTTCAGCGATATCGGCTGAGGGGAGGGGGAAGTTCCGTGGTGGGGGCTCAATTCAAAATCCCAATAACTACCGATGTAATGAATGTATCAACATCAAATTTCGTATTTAAAATTATTGTCCACTGAGGACATAACCAGTCAAATTTCAGCGATATCGGCTGAGGGGAAGGGGGAGTTCCGGGGGGGGGGGGGCTCATTTCAAAAATCCCAATAACTGCCGATGTAATGAATGTATCAACATCAAATTTCTTATTTAAAATTAAAATCCGATGAGAACATAACCTGTCAAATTTTAGCGATATCGGCTGAGGGGAAGGGGGAGTTCCGGGGAGAGGGTTCAATTCAAAAACCCTAATAACTGCCAGTGTAATGAATTTATCGATACAAAATTTAGTATGAGGATTAGAGAGCCCCTATGTAAGTCAACTGTTGGATGTTGGAATAGAAGATGAAAACTTAATAAGAAAGTAGAAAGAAAGGTTTGAATATATTTTTAGGGATTATCCACGGAACATGGTTGTCAGGGTCATTTGGGTGTGCCAGCCAATGGTCCTGATACCCGATCCTGTAACGTCTTGTAATGACGTTGATGGTGTACAACATGGGTCCTCTTCCACCAGACCTAAACAACAAAACAACAAAGTCGCCGGTGAATCACCGATAATGTACCTACTACCACACCACGAATTAATCAATTACGTTTTCGCTCTACCTCCAAAACCAATCTCATTTGGGCAATATTTGAATTGCATAGTCCTTTCTGAATCCTAATACTAAATTTTGTGTCGATACATTAATTACATCCTCAGTTGTCAGTTTATCTGAGTCGAGTCCCATTCCCTGATACCCCCCTTCCCTTTAACCGATTTCACGGAAAATTAATAGGTGCATTGCGAATGTGGTTTTGAATTTAAATATAAAATTTCATGTTGCTATGTTCATTAATATAGTTATTGTGTTCACAAATACACACTTTTTTTTTCAATTTCTTGAAACAGGTGGTCGGAAAAGATGAATTTCCGTTGAAAACTCATTTTTGAATTTCTAACCAAATACATAACTTCCCCTATATACTTCGTGAAGCTGAGAAGTAAAAAAAAAAAAAATCTTAACACCGATCAACTGTTTTGACGTCTGAATCGATAGATTCGTCACATGGAGCATTATTTATGGTTCCTGAGTTAGATTAGGTTAGGTTAGGTTGCCCGGGAAACTTTGACATTTCTCCTGATATCTCTCATTCGAATTATATTCAATTCTTCAACAATACATTCATGATGTTATAATTTTCAATTATTCGTATGGAAACAGGCTTGAAGTCCTTCAACGGCAGACAACCCAGCTAGTATCTGCCTTTCAATGGCGCAAACCACAGCTAGTAAATACTTAGCATCACTGAATATCCTAGCCAGTGCATACTTAAGAACGCTTGTGACCACAGCTAGTATCGGCCTTGCAACGGCGGATACCCCATCTAGTAGGTGCTCGGAACCGCTGGGCACCACAACTAGTTCTTTAAAATCACTTGACACACATACTTTTCATCTTTGTGCCAATGACAAGTATTTTGTGGCCTATGATCATAATTTTCGATAAAATATTTTTTAAAGTGTTTTTATAGTAATATTAGCAGGGGCGCCGGTAGCTCAGTGGTCAGCGTGCTTGTCTTCTGAGCTCAAGAACGTGGGTTCAAACCCGACCGAGGCCCTTAGTTTATTTTATCTGGGAGGTAAAATAAACTTAAGCACGCCGTCCTTCGGAAGGGATGTTAAGCGATGGTCCCGAGCCTGTACGATGTCAGGTACTCGTTAAAGACCCCTATCCTAGGTGAATAAAAATTTAGGGTAGGCAAAATTTAGGACTCCCACAGTAGAGTCGGGCTCATGTCCACAAGAGTGACGAAAGAGCGCTCTGGTAGTAGGCGATATGACCTCGTAGTTAAAGCCCAGGCATGAGTCATAAAACCTAACCTAACCTAGTACTATTAGCTATTATAAACTTTTATAATAATTATAATTCATTTTTTTTTTTTTTTTTTTTTTTTCTTTTGGCTTTATGTACGGTGCATATTAGCCATGTCAATGTGTTATATATAATTATTTAAGACATCCATGGCCCCGGGAGGGAGTTCTATCTACGAAATAAAACTCACTCCCGGATGGGATTCGAACCCGCAAACCATGGTGAGTCCATGCGACCAAAGCCCTACGCTTTAGCCCGCACGGCCACCATGGCCCCCGTTTATAATTCATTGTCATTTTGATTATAAAAATGTTTGTATTTCTTTCAATACTATTAGTTATTAAATATGATGTTACTTTTTCCAATAAATTCGTTCTAGTTATTAATTTTCCTGTTTATTATTCATTAAAATTTCAATAATATCCTTTATGGAATATTAGTTTTACTTTATACTCTTGTTATTGATTACTACATAATATTTGTAAATTATAAGTAAACTTAACTAATATTCCATAAAGTTTACTTATAATTTACAAATATTATGTAGTAATCAATAACAAGAGTATAAAGTAAAGAGTATTAAGAATTAAAATAAAAAAAGTAAATTTAACTATTATTACATAGTTGTTACAGCTATCAATATGTAATTGTAATGTTACATCTTACTTATGGAAATATCAATTAATGAAAGGAATGAGTAACATTTACTACGATTTACAGTTACAAAATGGAAATGATTTCTGCACAAAATAGTAAATATTTCACTGTACTATGATTAAATAGTAGAAATCATACTATTAATAAATACTACATGAGTTTACTATGAAATATTAGTTAAAATATCGATATTGACAACTACAAATCGTAGTACAGTCAACTATCAAGTTTTACTATTTTTCTGAGTTGATTTCTTTTTGTAAATCTGATAAATAGTTGAAAAAAGTAAATTACACTATTTTTTTATTTTTTTGAATTTATATGAACACATTGATTTTCAGCCGAAGGGAAAAGAGAGGTTAGGGAGAACTTTACACTAAAACTCTAATAAAGGTCGATGTAATGAATTTATCAAAACGAAATTCAATATGAGGATTCAGAAGGCCGTGTATAAGTCAAGTTTTGATTTTTAGGCATACCGTTGGGTTTAGAGGGAGCGCGATAACATAGTTGATGCATTCCTGTTGGGGAACTGTTTCAGTGATCATATTTTCGCCTAATAATTCTTTTGTGGGAAATTATTTTTTTACCTCAAAGACTCATCAGTGGACCTAAACAATAATAAAAAAATTAAATTAAACAATGTTGGCACGCTAACATTGTTGGTAGTTTGGACTAAAGTATACAACTAAATATATAACGAAAATATAATATTTTAGGGGCCCCCAGAAAGAGAGATAAGTTAATGTAATGAGAGATGGGGTCGGGAAGCCGATAGAGTGTCCAGTCTCTCATACATATGGAGCATGGAGTGGCCGCCTGACACTAAGATATTTATGGCAAGTTCGGGGCCCCACGGGGAAGTTTTGCCGCCCCCCCCCCTCCACCCCCCATATATCAGACCCCTCGAGGGGCGGGTTTAGCATTGTTTTACATTTAGCCCAATCATCATCCAATAAAACCCAAGAGGATCTTCCGACATTCAGACAGCAAGGAAAAAAACAGGAGGAAAAACATGGCTTGAGATATTCCAAGTTGCCGAGGGCATAAAGAATATATCAAACCTTTCTTTTTTATTATTTCTAGAACATTTTCTTATAGTACTTCAGGGGAAATCGAATTTTCTGTAGGTAAATAGTCGTAAATCTTCTTATCCTGACATTGTTTTTTGTTATGGAGGGGTCAGTGGCTACGAGATGTGGCCAACTCACATCCATCTTCATGAATCCAAATTTGTTTTACTTCTCCAGCTATATAAAGTATAGGGGAAGTTATGTAATCGGCCACAAGTTCTTTGTTCAGTTTTCTCTGGAATTTCAAGTGTATGTGTGTCTGGATAGCTCCCGATAAAATGAATATATATTGGCATGAAATGTTAAAAAAACGACACACTTATTGTTTTTCCACCAAATCGGTCAATTGGTTGCAGCGGTAGAGTGAAAACTTAGTTAATGAGTTAGCGCTGGGGTCTGTATATATGTCGCCAAGAGAACGGCCTCTGTTGGCGCTGTGGTCTGTATATCTGTCGCCAAGAGAACGGCCTCGTTTGGCGCTGTGGACATCCATTTTACAAAGCCGGGGCACAACAAGAAAAAAAAGTCGCCAATGAATCACCGACAATATTCTTCCCAATTAATCAACTGAGTGTTCACACTTCCTCTGAAACCAATTTCAGCTCAAACACCCTCGTAACTGTCCAAGTTCAGGGAATCTCAAGTCCCTTAGTGAGATACCTATTGATTTCAGCAAAATCTGTAAATTGATTTTTGAGAGAGAGCGAAATCCTAGTTTTTATTAACTCGCGCAAGTTAAGTACACTATCTGTGATTCACCCAACACCGTTTCTTTCACCTTCGTCTGGAACTTTGAAATAAAACGATACCCAACAACAATAGTTAACATCTGTTGTCCGGCAAGTTCAGTCATATGGACCATCTCCATCCTGGATTGGGGTGGTCGTCCAGGAGCGAAGAGTTCTCTTTGACTCCGATTAGTTCCGTGTTACTATGGAGCACATGTACCTCCCGACGGAAGTACACCTGATCCCCAACTGGAACTGATGAACCTGACTGAGGTCTTTTGTACCCACTCAACTCAGATATCCTGCACAATCTAGTCTACGGCAAGAAGGATCGTAAGTGTTCTTAACTTTTTTTTTTGTGGCTCATGCCAAGACTTTATCTTCGAGGTCATATCGCCCACTAGCAGAAGGCTCTTTCGTCGCTTTGGTGGTCATGAGCACAACTACCACTGTGGGAGCTCTACATTTTGCGAACCCAGGTTAAACCTAAGGTATGGGTCTTTACATGTAGTTAGCATCGCGTAGGCTCGAGACCAGCGCTCAAGATATCGACCTTTTTTTTCTTTTACCTCCCAGAATGAAAAATCTAGGGGTCACACATATTGACCATTTTAACGTATTTTTCTAGGGTTGTATCTTTTGCAGGTCGCCCGGTTTGCGAGCTACAGTGTCCTGAAATGTTTTGAAACACATTTTTCTAGACGTTTGCACGATTTACGCGAAAACGGTTCGTCCTGACGAAACTGTGATGGGGAGGTACATACCCGGTGATTTACCGACAAGTTTTTTTTATTTAATTGAGATTAAACTGGACGGAAATTTGAGTGGAGGGGGGTATATACCATTATTCCGAGGGGGGTATATACCCATTATTCCTCTCACCATTGCCTGTTTACATGTCTTTAACTATAGAACGGTAAACCCGGGCAATATATATCTTATCTGACCTCCTTACACTGTTTCTCTGCAGTGAGATGAGAGGTTATCAGCTGGCCTCAGATAAACAGGGATCGTTCAAGTTCAATTCTATTTTAAATTATTTCATTTCTTGACCTATGATTCACCGACCATTTTTTGCCATTTTCGGAACAATATGGAATTTTCGACCAATTACATAACTTCCCCTATTACTACTCTTAGCTGCGCAAGTAAAAAGCGCGCACCCTACTTCTTGAAACATGATAGTAACTTAGCAACAAAAAAAAAAAAAAAAAAATGCATTAACATAATAAGAAACCAGTTTAAGGATGATCTTTTTGATGGTACCAGAAGATATCATGAAAACAGGTATCATTAAATGTTACACCATGATAACCATAACATACCGTCAGTGATACACTGACTTGTATCAATAGATACATGATACGGGGGGCAAGTTGGCCAAGGGGGCGGATCTGGTTACATCGGGGCGTCATTATGTCTGTATCGAACATGGGGGCCTATCAACTCTTAACAATAGGACTCAAGAAGGCTGGGGGGCTCAAGACCTCGGGGGGTGTATCACTTAGTTGGACGAGATTGAAAAGTTGTATACATGAGCCATACTATGAGCTACCTCATGGCTCCGTCCTATAAGTGACCACTATTACTTTCACACTTATATGAAGTATAGAGGCAGTCATGTAATCAGTCAGAAAGTTGGTCTGGAACCCCATCAACTGCCGAAATAATGAATGGATTGACACGAAACTCTTTATGTAAACCCCAAAACCCATTAAAATTACATTTATTGATTTTCAGCCAAATCGACCCAAGAGAAGAAGGATAACAGTGGAGGGGGCTCGATTCAAAAAAATGTAACACCTATTGAATATCGACCAATTTGGTACGGCGTCATGTACTCGTTGAAGACCTCTACCGTAGGTGAAGACAGCTGGGTAGTAGTCAGGCTCATGTCCACCAGAGCAAAGACAGAGCCCGGGCATGAGTCATAATAACTAACTAACGAATCGGATCAGCTGTTTTGGAAATAATATGCAGTTTTTTTTGTTTGTTTTTTTTGCCTTACGTATGATGCATTATTAGCCATGTCTCTGTGTTATCATCTAGTTATTTACGACATCCGTGGCCCCGGAGTTCTATCTACGAAATAAAACTCACTCCCGGACGGGATTCGAACCCGCAAACCATGGTGAGACCATGCGGCCAAAGCTCTAAGCTCTAACCCGCACGGCCACCATGGCCCCCAAATATGCAGTTTAGTATATCGTATACTTTATATAGTATATATGTACTTATATAGTATACGAATATGCAGTTTAGTATATCGTATGCTTTAATGAATGACTTAAATTTTATCAGAAGTTTCGAAAGAAATATATATTTCATGTCTGGTAATTCCTACCTAATATTTTACAAAAAAGTATTTTGACAAATGATTTGGAAAAATGGAATTCATGTACCGTTGTCATACTGATATTTTATTATTGAATTGACGATGGTATTAGCTGATAACAGACAGACGCTAGGAACAAGAAGAAAAAGAGAACATAAAGAAATGAAAAGAAAAAAACAAAGAAGAAATAAATAAATTTGAAGATGTCCTAAAGAAGGAGAGGAGGCGGGGGGGTGTAGAACAAGGAGTCTCTCATGGTGATGTTTTTTGTCCACTGTTGTTCCTTATCTACAGAGGCGGAGTTGGTACCACTTAGTATCACTCTTTTTAACCTAGCCACTTTTTATATAGAGAGAAAGAGAGTGAGGTTTAATAACCACGTGACCCAAATGTACATCACTCTCAGATAACGAGCTACTGTGATTACCCCGTCCGTATCTGGAGGTTTATCTTGGAGAACACGTGGTCAGCTTGGGGAGGAGGGGGGGGGGGGGGGGGGGGGGACAGTCACTATCCTATGTACAGTCCTCACACTTGACACTTCATTGTCCATGCGGGGATACACGTCATGGGTACTAAGCTTACATTGAAACAAACAGGTCTACAGCGTCACGATACTATATTTTAGGGCCACTAACGGCGACTTCCGTAAGAAGACGACGGACAAGAAGTGTAAGTGAACTGCATCTTTTGCACGAAAGACATCGTTCTTGCGGTGGTATTCATGGGATACAGCGTCGCAATACTAATTCTGTGCGTCCTGAAGACCTCGGCCGCTGACGGCTACGTTCGTTTGAAGACTCCAGACGGAGTCAAGCACTATTTGCTCAAAAGATACAGAAGCGCACACTTGCAATGTTTGTTAGAGCAGTCTTTCTGATGAGTTAGCTGCTGGCTCCTTATTTGAACTTTGTTCCCCGTTGACTGATTAATTCTTCAATTGAAGTAGCTGACATCTGAAAGAAATCTAAGAATTTTACTTCCCCAGCTATACCTGGTATAGGGGAAGTTATGTAATCGGTCAAAAATTCGATGCAAAGTTTCAACGGAATTTCATGTTTTCCGACCTGTGGATTCCAAATAAGAAAAAAAAATTCTATGTAGAAACTAGAACAAGAAGGAAACGAGGATCGGAGGACCTCAACCCCAATAACTGTCGTTGTAATGAATGTATCGACATGAAATTTCATATTTAAAGTCAAAATTGACTGCGACTTTTTTCATTATCATCTTCAAACAGCAGCCACTTGAAGCTCAGAATTGTCTTTAAAGTGAACCCATGTCTTTGGAGACAAAAAGTACTGAGGCTGACAACAAAAGGATGTCATCCATCTTGAGTCAGAGCTGGATATGTTTTACAGGAGTAGTCTTATAGTTTTTATTTCAGGAAACGCGAATCACATACAGTAATAATTATTGTTTTGGAAATTGTCAATAATTCGTATTGTCTCAATAGCCGGTCCAACGGACGTTACCTTTATAGGAAAGAAATATAACTGTTACAAAATACAAACAAGCTGAAACTGAATAACCTGTTATGTACTTAAATAAAACACAGTGATTAGCTTCCCTATCTAGAATTGTTTGTGAAAAGTAAAGTTTTAGCTTAATGGTTTTAGTGTTAAGCCCCTCTCTTATCCCCTCCCTCCTCTCCCTTTCGGCCAATTTGACTGAAAATCAATAGGTGTCGTATTTGTGGGTTTCTGCATTCACATACAAAATTGTGCCAATATATTTATTTGGAGATTAGTGTGCTCAGATATAAAGGATTTTTCCCATTTTGAATTCAGAGGGTTTTACTCCCGCTGGGAAAGTAAAACCAATTATTAGAATTATTTGCAAATTTCAATTAAAATGTGTATCCCCCCCACCCCCCCCTCCCCCTTCTGACTAATCCTGGCTACGCCGATACTTGGCTTTGTTCTGAAAAGTGGCCATTGACATGATCCGAGTTTTTACCATTGTGTATGACCCAACATTGCACCATAAATCCGATCTGTTTTATATCTGGTATATATCTGGGTAGGCTGGTGCGTGCACCCACGGACCTAACCATCCCATACTCTTATCCCCTCTCCTCTTTCGCTTCCTCCATGCCTTGTCGCCTTGCCGTACCTGGATCTGAAGATTCTATGACCTTTATGAAGGATCTATTCTCTCTTAGGACATTTATGTATACTCGTGGTCAAATTATTTATACGTTACCATAAGCATGATCTTATATGTTACCATAAGTATGATCCTACATGTAAACATAAGTGTGATCCTATATGTAACTATAAGTGTGATCCTATATGTTACCATAAGTATGATCCTATATGTTACCATTAGCCTGATCCGATCTGTTACCATGTCTATCAGAGACCCAAGGTGCCCATTAAGGCCCTAAATCCCATCTTTCTTCAGCCCTAATGGCCTACAGTTACTTCACTACTTAACAATAAATGCTACCTAAACCCGTTATTAAGAACACGTCTAATATCACTTTTTTATAATTGTAGTCATCCTAGCTAGGAAAGGAAAAATTTAAAAAAAAAAAAAAAAAAATGAAAAACGGAGGCTGCACCCACTCAGTGAGACACAGAGCTCTTATTATACAGAATACATCCACAGCAGCAACAACTGAAGTGACATCCAGTATTCTGTTGCAACTTTCGAATTTATTTATCTTATGGCCTGCTGCACTTCATGCTGACCTCAACGTCACCGAAGTTACCACAATAATGCTCCAGTGCCTGCCCTCAATTCGATAGCTCCAACAAAGAGGTAGGTAAGTCTAGTTTTGTTTGAAAAATTAGTTAAATGTTTACAGGTACAGCACTGCCATCTAGATATGGAGGTAGAAACTAACGTTACAGTTGACACACTGTAGGCAGACTCTGTTCTTCTCCACCAGGATTTTTAAAGCAAATTATTCCTCATTTATTTTATTTCATATGATTACTTACTTTTTTTCATAATTTTGTATTCTATTTCTCTTGCAACTTTGTTTGAATGTATAAATACATTTGTTATATTGTCAACTTTTGAATTTGTTTCAATTAAAACTTCAGTTTTTGTCAGAATATTTGATTGTTTTTAACATACTTCAATTTTAATGTCTTCTAATTAATATGTAAATAAGGGAGAGAACTAGGTAAGTTGAGGGAGCCAACTTGGATCTCCTACAAAGAAAAATCATATATATATAAAGCTGAAAATGTCTGTGTGTTGTACCGCTATAACTCACGAACGCTTGATGGATTTGATTAATTTTTTTTTTAATTTGTTCGTCATCGTCTGTGGAAGGTTATAGGCGTATTAGTTCCTCAATATCTGGTTCATCCCAGCATCCACCCACGCAATCTTTGTAACTCGAAAACCATTGCAACGATTAATGAGAAATCTTTTTGAATAAATTAGTTTTAGCTCCAAAGCTAGCGTTACTACAGTTGAAGGACTATAAGCCTTATTCCGTATGAATAATTGAAAATTATAACATCATGAATGTACTGTCGAGGAACTGAATAGCCATATAGGAGATATTGGGGAGAAAAGTCAAAGTTCCCCGGGCAACGCCGGGTATTACTGCTAGTATCTTATAAACATTCAGTTTGAATACATTGTTACATACATCTCCCTCGTCCCTTCGGCTCATTCCGCTGGATATTAACATGCGTCGTCCTTTATAGGGCTTTGAATTTACATATGAAATTACGTGTCAATACCTTCAGTACATCGGTTAGTTATTAAAGTGTTTGTGTTTAGCCTCCCCCCCCCCCCCCCACCCCCCCCCCCCCCCCCCCCCTCCCCCCCCTTCCACTTGCCGATTTGGCTGAAGATCGATAGGTGTCGTTCCTATAGGTTTCTGGATTCACATAAAAAATTTCTTTCATTGAGAGTTGTCGTGTTCACAACACACGTATAGACAGGCATTTATTTTATTTTTTTTTTGGAACATTTGTAGTATGATTCAGTGCGGATGATTCACTTGATGAGAACAATGCTAAGATGGGCTGTGAACTTATAGATAAAATATGTTATTAGTCTAATGGGGCGTGTGCAATAAGATAAGACGAAATATGGAGATGGTTTCCGGTGACATTGAAAATATTGGTACATTAAAAAATAAAGAAATAAACATATTAAAAAGGCATAACTCACCAACTTTATGGCATGCAACTTTACAGAGGATGTTGGTCCTAATTCCAACTTTATGGCATGCAACTTTACAGAGGATGTTGGTCCTAATTCCAACTTTATGGCATGCAACTTTACAGAGGATGTTGGTCCTAATTCCAACTTTATGGCATGCAACTTTACAGAGGATGTTGGTCCTAATTCCAACTTTATGGCATGCAACTTTACAGAGGATGTTGGTCCTAATTCCAATTCTAAAGGAATAAATACTTGTGCACTTTAGGAAACTCCTTTTCAAATAATTATTAAATTATTAATCTTAATTCAATATATTTTTATTTCCCGTCTTACGAAGTTTAGGGGCATTTGCAATCGGCCAGAAATTCGAAGTTAAGGTACACCGGAATTTCATGTTTTCCAATCTTGATTCCGAAGTGAAAATAAAAAATGGCTGTTTGTCTGGTTGCCATTTTACATGTAGACCCAGAACCCCATGAAAACGACATATAACAATTTTCAGCCGAATCAGCTATGAGGGTCAGAAAGGAGGGGGTATATTTCAAAAACCTTTACAACTTCCGATGTAATGAATGTATCAACGTCGAACAAACACAGTCTTATACGTATATACCGACATTTTTATCAGAAATGGTCTCATGTTGTCCTTAAGTTCCTGCCTCTCCAAAACCAGTCGACCGTTTGCGCCAATATTAAACATTTGACTTACCAAAGAGCTCCAAAATCCTCGTATTTAATTTGGTCACGTTAAATTCACTACTTTGGGAGTTATTAAGGTTTTTAAATTCAGTTCCCACCCCTGAACCCCCCTCATCCCTTCGGCCGTTATTGCTCAAGTATGACAAGTTATGTCACATTAGATTTTGACTTCAATTATGAAATTTCATGTCGATACATTCATTACATCGGCAGCTATTGAAATTACTAAATTTTTTTTTTTCACATGTACTACAATTTTTTTTAACATTTGAAAAAAATATCTTCATAATTTTTGATTCTCAGAATTTTGACCTTATAAATGTCGAGTTGAAGCGCTCTAAACTGACTGGGGTTGTCCACACATTAACGACTATTGATCCATCCGGCCTCAATAGCATCAAACGTCCTTTTGGTCAGATGGATCTGACCACAAAGCGTTATAGTACTGTATTTTCTGTTTTTAGCAGAGGAAATGGAAGCCCTTCTGGTTCTTTGAAAGGTTCCTTTTGTTTCGAAATTTGAAGGGGGGGGGGGGGGGGGGGTTATTGTGTCCGACCCTTTTACACTTTTAATATAACCCTCGGACTGGGTAGAAAGCGAAGGGCGAGCCAGGAAAGGACCAGAGATGTCCATTATACAATCCAGTCCCTTCACCACTCCAGGACACGCCAACTTCTCTCCTGAGAGCGGGCAGAAAGGGCCGCGGCAACATAAAACGCTCCAAACAATACACTTTTATAAAAGTTACAATAAAATATTTACAAATGTGAAAAGTACATGAGATCACCCAGTGGTGACTCTCCCTCTACTAATGAGATACGCTTAATCATCACTGTCACCACTACTGCCTAGAAGGTCTCTGGGCCATTGGCACTTAAGGCGTCTTTCAGGATTTTGGTGAAGAGAGACGGAGTGAAGATCGCGGATTGGAGGATTGTTGTGGTAACTAAGGAAGAATTGGAATTTGTTATACATGAGCTTAACAACAATAAAAGGAATTAGTCGATGAAGCCTGTATGAAGGGTATTGTTGGCGACATAATAAGGAGTATTGGCTATTTTACGAAATGGAAATTTGTATGAAGGGGAGTGCATGCGGTTTAGTGTATTGCGTACCGTTTTTATTTGAACAATATTTATTTGAAATAATTATAAACAATCTTAAAATAAGATTCACAAAAAAATTCGCAATTTATTAACATTTAAATATTAAAATTCAGATATTTATTTATTTTTATATATAAAAAAAAAGTTAAAGAGGGCGCCGGTAGCTCAGTGGTAAGCGTGCTTGGCTTCTGAGCTCAAGAATGTGGGTTCGAAACCCGACCGAGACCCTTAGTTTATTTTATCTGGAAGGTAAAATAAACTTAAGCACGCCGTCCTTCGGATTGGACGTTAAGCGATGGTCCCGAGCCAAGACCCCTTTCCTAGAGGAATAAAAATTTAGGGTAGGCAAAATGTCCAACAGAGTGACGAAAGAGCGCTCTGGTAGTAGGCGATATGACCTCTTAGTTAAAAGCCTGGGCATGAGTCATAAAAACTAATCTAACCTATAAAAAAAAAGTTCCTTTACTACTTGAAATTGGGTAGCCGCCCTCAAAATTCGTTCGCTCTGTGCGGGGGACACGTGTTCGTCTTTTAAACAGCCTTTGTCCCCAGAACAGTTGGAAACAAAGTAAAAAAAAATATCTCTGAGATATTCAATTTTTTTCATTAACCTCATATGTGGACCTTCTCATTTGATTAGCGTTCGTTGATGGGTAGGAGAAGGGGAGATTTTGTCGGAAATGAATTATACATCAAACATAGGGGGGGGGGGGGGGGGGGGGGGGGGGGAGAGAAAAAAGAATAGGGGGGGAAGCTGCCCTTTTTGAGGGGGTTTGTTGCAGAGTTGATTTAGGGTCAGAGCAACAGTTACCAACTCGTTCAAATTAGGAACTGTCTTTCAAAGTGACGTTATAAAGACTTCAACGTCCATCACTTCTAGATGTTTGAGAAGGTAGCAGACAAATTTAGGTATAAATAACAAACAAAACTAGTTAGTCTTCAGGAAATAAGGTTTGTTGGAAAGAGGGGAAATATCCTCTTTTTTATAGGACTTAGCTGGATTTTGGGATAACGAAGAAGATGGGATAACCAATGTGGACAACAGATGGCTTTGTGAAGGTGAGGACTCACTTAATCGTACGAGCAGTGTTGATGAAATAATGACTGCAAACTATGCGAGTATTGTATGCTTACAAATGTATGCGTTGATACTTTGTACAGGGATAGTCGGTGGAGGTTCCAAACGAGATGTGGCTACAGGAATACTTGCCAGTACGATACTGCTATTGCTCAAAGCTCCAAAAAGAAGTAAACCCTGATCTTAGGTAAAAAGTCGTCGGTGAATCACCGGCTATGTACTTCCCCAGTAAGAATTACTCTCCCTCTAGAGCCAATCGACCGATTGGGCTAAAAACTCAATATTATTTACATTAAGCCATTCTTATGGGGTTTTGAATTTAAATATAAAACTTTATGTTGATAAATTCGGCAGTTTAATTCCAAACCTCATATATATAACCTATACCAGAGGCGTAGCCAGGGGGGGCAGGGAGGGGGGCACGTGAGCAAAAAGCCAAGATTACGAAAAGTGTGCTTTACTTAAATGTCTTTGTACAAAACAAGTCATATTACATTTATTTAAATATACATGAATTCGATCATTTCATTTCCTCGCTCAAAATCTTCATTTATGTTATACTTAATACTCTAAAAGCTGATTTTACATGGGCACTAAAAATGCAAAGCGCAGCAACAGCAAATGCACGCTATTGGCTGTGAGTCATTTAATTCTAAAAGCACAGAAACCACAGCGTGCATTTGCTGCTGCTGCGCTTTGCGTTTTTGCTGCTCATGAAAAGTAAGCTTAAGTATTACCGTCAATGGGGGGGCTTCTAAGGGTCCGAGTCTCCCAAATTAATAACAAAAAGTCTGCAGCGCTAACCACGGAAATTGCGGGCTGTGCCCGCGGGAGTCTATACCCCCCACCCTTGTAGCCTAACTTTGCCCCCCCCCCCCCCCCCCCCCCTTGCTCAAAATCCTGGCTATGCCCCTGACGACAGCTGTAAATTTTCCGAGGTATAGATCGAAGGGTGGGGTGGATCAGAGGGTCATCTTTATAAATTCACTGCTTGCTGAATTTTCCACTGGCTTGGACATAAATTCCGTTAGAATGTGGAGTTCGACCTTTTTTTCTATATGAAAGAAGGAAGACAAGTGGTGTGCGGACGGCCTCAACTCCGGTAGCTCATGAGCTAGCTCTGTCTTCGTCTCCTCTCACCTCCTCTCACTTCTTTTTCTTTTTTTTTTGTTCTCTTTTGTTTTTTCTTTTTTGTTGCTTTTGTTTTTTGTTGTCTTTATAATGTTGAGGCCAGACATGAAACAATGGAGTCCATCTTATGGCTCCTCAAGTGATGAAAGTCAAATTGGAGGCGAACTGCCCAGCATGGGAGCCTCTCTCTCTTCTCTTCGCTCGATAAAAACCCTCCCTCAGGTAATTGATAGGACTCAGGTTACAGAGAGCACGCGTCTTGGCCTCCGATAACAACCTTTCTTAGGTTTTGGTTGCTTTTCGACACGATTCATTGGACACAAAATCTCGCTAGGCATCATCTAGTTTGAATTACGGAGAAACAAGGAAACTAATGAGCCTACTTTCCAAGGGAACAGAAAAATAGAGTAAATATCTCTGTTAGGATGGACCAAGTTTCAGAAATAAAAAAAAGTCGTCGATGAATCGTCGGTAATGTAATTCCTCAGAGTGAATTAATCAAATAAGTTTCCGCTCTCCCTGTAGAACCAATTTGGTAGAAAATCGATAGGTGTCTTACTCAAGAACTGAATCATTTCATGTTAATACATCCCTCCCCTTGGGCTAAAATTGATAGGGGTTGCCCCTACACACAGTAGGGGTGTAAAACTGTCGATAGTTTCGATATTAGCGGCGTTAAACTATCGATAATATCCTCCTTGATGACAGAGATGATCCCCCTAAGTTTAGGGAAGAGAAGAGGCAATGCTGGGTGCGTTAGGAGACGTGGCCTGCCGGTATTTGTCCGTGTTTGTGCCAGCAACATCAACACCGGCAGAAAGGTACATGTGTGCATATACATGAGCATAGAGTGACTTAATGTCACTTCTTCTTAAAAAAATATTTCGATAGTACTATCGATAGCCTTAGTAGTTTTGAACTATCGATACGGTCATCGACAGTTTTACACCCCTAGTTCACAGACAAAATATCCTAATATGTAATGATTTTTTTTTTTTTTTTTTTTTGAATGAGAATCGGAACACGTGAAATTGTGATGAGGCCATGCAGACATGGGTTTGTGGAGGAAGACGGCCTACGAAAGAGGCCCATTATCGGTCCGGTAACTGGATATCTGTGAAACTAATTGACCAATTGGTAGGATATCGGCTTCCAATGAGAGTTCTGGCAGTCCTCACAGCGACCTCTACCGTTATTAATCAGCCCAAAACACTGACACAGCTTGTTATCTCTAATGATCCTGTACAGGTTAGCAGGTTTTTTTTTGTTTTTTTCAACTGGGGATTGGGTTGACCGATGCACGTTACACAATGAGCTGCATGGAACATACAAATGCACTTCTCTTCAATTAAAATTGTTATTACATGCTTCATCTGTGCAAAATAATTGAATATAAATATTATTTGAAGCATGTCTTTAAATAACCTCTTATATATTGTTAGCTTAATATTTCCTTTCTACCAAATTATTAAAAAATTTTTATTATTATATTATTTTTTAAAATTATTTTTATCCTACAAATTTTCGCCGGCCGAGATATCATCCTTTAATTTTGAACAAAGTTTCAGTAATATAGGTTCAATAGTTTCTCATCAGATGTAGGCGGGGTGGACAGCTAACGAGCTGGGGTCCAACAAGAGTTAAAAGGTGAAAAAACCTTGAGCACGCCGTCCTTCGGATGAGACGTTAAAAAATGGTCCCGAGCCAGAATTATGTCAGGTACTCGTAACAGACTCCTACCCTAGTAGTCGGGCTCATGTCCACCAGAGTGACGAAAGAGCGCTGGTGTTAAACCTGGGCATGTGTCATAATAACTAACTAACAAGCGTTAAAGCAACAGACGTGTCAGAAACCCAGCCGAAGCCCTTTAGTTTATTTTATCTGGGAGGTAAAATAAACTTGAGCACGCTGTCCTTCGGATGGGACGTTAAGCGATGGTCCCCGAGTCTGTACGATGTCGTGTACTCGTTAAAGACCCCATATCCTAGGTGAATAAACATGTAGGGTAGAGAAAATTTAGGACTCCCATAGTAGAGTTGGGCTCATGTCCACCAGAGTGATGAAAGAGGTGATATGACCAAATAGTTGAAGCCCGGGCATAATAACTAATTAACAGATGTGCCAGAGGCCCAAAGTTGCACTGTGATGATGACCTAGGTGTGTCAAACGTCCAGCTTTCGGCGGGATTATCCCGGACTTTACAAGATTTTTCAGCATATCTCTTCATAGAACTATTGGATCGTTTGAAAGAAACTGTCAGATGTCCGTGGACTTATTGAAGAGAAGGCTTCAAATATAAAGGACTTATTCTGAAAGTTGCAATGGTTTCAGTGCGAGAGAACCTTTAAATACCATCTTCTTCTTGTAACGCTATTTGTATAGTGACATAAATTTTTACAACAGTCTTTGTATAACTAACAAAACTCCTCTTAGTCCAAAAGCCACGAGAATAATTACATCTTTAAAAAAACATTCTCATCCAATAATAGAAAACCGAATCAAATAAATACTGGAAGTAACTATTTACATATTAACTTACAAACTGGTCTTAAGTTAACTAACTTAATTCATAGAACAGCTGAGTGGCTCCTTCACTAATCTATCTTGACTCTGGTTATACATAAGTCTAGAACATTCTATGAATTATCATTGGTAAGATTTAAACAACTGGAACTTCCTGGAAGGTCCACAAGCGACAAATCCATCTAAAAGGATCTTTCTGATGAATAACAACTTTTTTTTGTCCTTATAGTCAATGCATATCAGCCATGAACCTAGTAATAACAACTTTAAATTAACATTAAAAGATTACGAAAACTACTTTCAAACACAAAACAATCGCTACAGGTTATTTGAATCAAAGTAAACAAATAAATCGGATATGAATTAAACAATGGTAGTGGGAGCAACCCAAGCGGCTGGAATCAGGTGCCAACTAAAACAACCCTTTCCACCTTCGTCAACTACCTGCCAGGTGACCCTGAATTACATTTGATACTAAGAATGGGGTTCCTTTTTATTATTCCTTCGTTTCTCCTTTGAATCCTTCCGCTACCTCTCATAGACTAAGCGAATCTAGCTTGAGGACGTTTTAGCGGATTTACAGTAGGTAAGTTCGAATGAATATCATTGTTACAAAATTGAACATTTCCAGGAATATCTACATCACCAATGAATACTTGAAGTGAACTCGTGGCAAAAATTAATTATTCAGTTCGTAAGAATATTTGTATGTTCATGGTTTTACGAGTGAGATGATAAAAAGGAGAATTGAACTGACACTGTTTCTGTGTGCCTGCTGGGGCTGTCCAGCCCAGCAGACTGCAGACGTCCGTCTTAATATAAGTTTTTTATCTGAGAGATGAGAAAACCTAGAGCATGCCGTCCTTCTGATGAGACGTTAAGCCATGGTCGTGTACGACGTCAGGCACTCGTTAAAGACCCCTATTCTAGCTGAATAAAAGTTTAGGGTAGGCAACATCTAGGACTTTCATAGTAGAGTCGAGCTCATGCTCTGGTAAAGGACGATATGACTTTGTTGTTAAAGCCCGGGCATGAGTCATACTGCTTCTGGAGATTCACATTTTGGTGTCTGCAATTTCAGGATCCCACTAGCTACTGAAATGTCCCCAGCCTCCAAGGTCCATCTTGCTGCAGTCACATCTACTTCAGAACCCACAGGTCCAGCCTTGTCTACTTCAGAACCCACTTGCTGCAGACACTCCTACTTCAGAGCCCACAGTTTCCAGTCGTTGCTACTTCAGCACCAGACACCTCCTTCTCGAGTGGTATCCTAATCTCTCTAACGTACTCTTCTTATCTCTCTTCAAGTGCCTACCGTTGAGTCTACACACTTGCCATGAAAATATTTATATCTTGTATTGTTTTATTTATTTACTTTTTTTTTCTTTTTAACATCATAAGAGGGAGAAGTCCAGAAGGCTGGAGAACTTCTGGAGCTGCTGTAAACAAGTTTGAGAACTGTGACAGGGCTAAATATACACCCTTCTAGCCCTTTCTACTTACACAACACTTAGCTTCTTATTCAGAGATCTCTTATTTAACTTTATGCTTTTGTTTCTTGTTCCTATTTTTTATTGTAGACCCGCCAGAGAGCTCTGCCACAGCTCACAACAGCCACTGATCCATGTCTTCTGACCCTCAACAAACAGTGCTTGCCTCTCTGTCAAAGTAACTGTAGTTAGTTATTGTGACTCATGCCTGGGCTTTAATGAGTACCTGACATCGTATAGGCTCCAGACCATCGCTTAACGTCCTATCAGAAGGAGGCATGCTCAATGTTTTTTTCACCTCCCTTATAAATAACCTACGGCCCTCGGCCGGGTTTCGAACCCGCGGTCTTGAGCTCAGTAAGCAAGCACGCATACCACTGAGCCAGCAAGAAAGCAAACTCATTAGAAAGGATATAACAATGTAGGAAGAAAGTAGAGCAGTATTAAAGAAAAAATATCTAAATTTTCGTTTGATTTCGACCAAAATCTAATCAGACCTAAATTAGGACATGTGAAATTAGAAGACACACTCCTTGATTCCAAATTTCAAGTTCATAGCTACAATCGTTTTTGCGGTAGAGCTCACAACTTTTCAATCACACACACAGACACACAACTTAACTTCTAGAATTCTGTAACCTTAAGTTACAAACCGGGCTACTAAGCTGCTCTAAGTTACTAATGTGGCAAAGTCTTGGCAACCTGTTTGTATAACTACTCGATTTTATTATTTCAATCGTAAGTTTGGACGGACGTCAAACACTCGTTAATAGGGTTTCGTATACGATCTTCGACCTATGGAACTCTAAAGACATGAGACTCCGGAACCAAAGCTGCAGATTGTCTGACCAAGAAACAGAGGAATTCCTAAAATTAATAGAATGAAAATGCATTAGAGGCGAAATTGTAATTGGAGTATTGTTATTCACAGACTTTATACTAAATATTGCTGCAGTCTAACATTTTAAGGAGGAAGAAACATTCATAAGTATGCAGCTGGCACGTCATCTTTACTCAAATATAATGCATCGTAAGAATAATAATTATTCTTACGATGCATTATGTTTGAGTAAAGACCAATTGGTACCAGTTTAATTTTTTTATTTATTTTGTTTATTCATCAGATAAAACAGAAATTTATGAAGAATAAAAAAAGCTTCTCGACACATAAAAATTAACGGCATGTTTGACATGTGCGCTTCAGAGGTAGTAACGCGGAAAAACACATCACATTGCAGATTGCATATAACTTTATCGAGGAAATCATTGCAATCCGATCCGTTGTAAATATGCAAATGATCAGGATTAATGATGATTTTGGACGAGGTCATAAAAGCGTGTTCATTGCATTGTCTCAAATTAAATTCTCTCTCCATGAGTGCGAATCCTTCCCGCGCCGGCTGATGGACACACAAAACGGAAACTGGAGGGCTTTAGAGAACGATGGGGCTAGAGCTTTGTGACCGACCATTCTATTAATGGTCCTGTAGGTCGTAATGGTCATAGAGGGATGTAATTCGCGTCCCCCCCCCCCCCCTGCAATTCGCGTCCCTTCAATCCCCCCTCCCCCCTGTAAAGATAGGAGGCTTTGATGTTTACATTCCCCTGTTTGCCGATCTGACATGAGGCAGCACATCACTAGAGTTTTACAGTACAGCGATCGGATTAAACGTCCCCCACTCCTCCCACCCTCTATCGGCCAATTTAAAATGTCATTCCTAAAATGCCTATCATTGGTCCGACAAAGACCACTCGTGTTATTGTCCATTCGTTTATCTGCTGTTTTAAAATGGGACATTTGGTTGAATCAGCGTAAGTACATCGAGATGGTCAGTAGTCCAGCAAAAATGAAATATGAGCACGCATCAAAACAGAAAATTCTGCTATCATTGTAAAAAGTTGAGTCACTGACAATATACCCAGATCAAATTATTTGTAATCAACTGTTCTCCTTAGGTATTTTTGCTATCGAGACCAAATATACAACGTCATGTAAATGCATTCAATCTACAGAGAGTTATTAAGGTTGGAGTTAGGCCCCCCGTCCAATCCTTCGAACATGAGAGTGAAGATCTAACTCAGGTTGGTTGGATCTGCTTCCTGACAGGTTGTTTGGATCGGCTTCCTGGCAAACTTTCATAACAAAGGTTGTATATACATTTTGCTTTCTTAGAAATGCCGAAAGCTAGTTCACCGTTTTCATGTAAATTGGAACATTTGACCGAGGCATTCAATAGCAAAGATGTAACAGTTTTTACGACTGAGGGAAAAGTTGTTTTTTGCAACTTTTGTCCAAGACAAGCTCCATGTGAAAGAAAATTACAGATTGACCATCGGTGAATACACGTGAGCTCTTTTGTCATTTGTTCATGCTTTTTAGTCATTTTTTTTTTTTATTGATTATGCATTACCTAATTATTGTATTTTTTTTTTGTTTACATATTTTGGTTTTTAAAAAAGTGTTGTATATACTACATTATGTTTTAATCATTTTTTTTTTATTATGTAAGTTTTTTTTGCTGTTCTTTGTTCGTCCAATATTTGTATTATCATATTTTGGTGTAAAAAAAATACAAACAAATTTTTGAATTTCCTCCTCCAATTGCTTGTTCACTTCTGAATTTCTGGAATTATTTTACTACACATTAATATATTTGAATATTTTAGCTTTATTGCATATTTAGAGCATTTTGGCTGCATAATATACGGTTTTTTACTGCATTATTTCGTAGTTTTCGACTGCATAAAAATCCGGGGACTGCATAAAAAACGGTACTACCACAAAGCTTACCTATTTTCTATATTTCTTTCTTGACAATTTTTGTAATGTACAATAAGCTCATGATCGCGAGTTGGAAATCTTGACGGAGCCTTTAGTTGTTTTAATTGGGAAGTGAAAAAAAACCATGAGTACGTTGAGGGGACTCAATTCAATAGCCGGAATAACTATCGATGTAATGAATCTATCGACACAATTCTTAGTATGAGGCTTTAGGAGCCCCTATGTAAGTCAACTGTCGAATATTAGCCCAAACGGTCGAGTGGTTTTGGAGGGGAGCGAAACGTTCCTTCTGGGGAAGTACATTGCCGGTGATTGACCAACGACCTTTTCTTAATGACTGCAGGCGGCCTGATGATAAGGGAAACCTAGAAAGTCGGCTAGGCACATTTAAAAACAAAAACAAATATCTTTTAAGATGTTGACCTGTAATCATTGAAACTAACAAGAATAACTGTTGGATGTACGAGGTGCAGAAGAACAAAAAGATAGATCATGTGATCATGATCAGAGATGTGGCGATTTGTGTTGGGGGTGTGGAGAGAGAGCGAAGGGGGACATCAGTTATGAGGAGAGATCGGGAGAGGCCGTAAAGAGCAGAGGTCTGAGATGTTAAATATAGCGAGGGGCAAACTAAATATGAGGATGAGAGAGGGGAGAGTTTTATGCCCCCCCAGCTTTCTGTAATTTATAGTGGGATGTGAGCAATGTTTACGGTAGCCACCCTCTGCCGTCTGCTCCAATACTACTGACAGCGACCTAACCTAACCTATCTCATATCCCTCCGTAAATTGTTAACATTTTATTATTATAATCCTTTCTGCAGCACGCACACAGGTTGCATACATTGAATGTGCACTTTACATGAGGGTCATAATCATAAATGAATGAGGAAATATTTCAGAAAGAAAATGAAATGTATACGTACATGCTGGGATTCCGATAGCGTGCTTGGACAAAATGCTATTTCTGATGTCTGATTTTCGCATCAATGAAGCCCAAGCAAGTGTTTGTAATACCGCCCTGGGGATAAAAATTTCACATTGATCGACTAATTCTGATTTGAGTGCATTAGCAAAAACGTCTACGGTGTTCACCGGCAATCTACTTCCCCACAACGCATTAATCAATTAACTTTTGGCCCCCCCTCCGAAACCAGTCTACCGTTTGCGCTAATATTCAACAGTTGTCTTGGGGCTCCTAAATCCTCATACTAAATTTTGCGTCGATAAATTCATTACATCGGCAGTTATATGAGTTTTTAATTGTGCCCCCATACCCTTCTGCCGATATCGCTGAAATTTTACGGGTATGGTCCTTATGGGGTTTTAGTCACACATATAAAATATTGTGTCGATACATTTATTCTATCGGCAGTTATTATCCTCCCCCTCCCATAGTGGCGGTACATGAAGCCAAACGAGAAAAAAAAAACAACCTGATCGATATACCGTGAATCATTAATTACTAAATCAGTAAAGAACATTTGTAGTCGCTTATTTTTGTAAAACAAACACCTGGTTCATGGCTATGAGGTGCATAATTGAAGCTTAATGTGAGTACTTGAAAGGATAAAGTGGCCATTAGCTATTTTAATGTTACAGGTCTCTCGGCCAGTACCGCCTCACTCTTCAGGAAGGAATGTCCGGATGGAAATGGGATTCGGCAAAAGGATTTTCATGGAAGGAAAGTTTCGAATGGAAGTCTAGGAACAATTGCTGCTTCGGCTCCATCAAACAGAAATACATCAACACCTTGAAATATTTTGGATCAATTATGTTTTCGCTCTTCATCTAAAAACATTTCCCCATCGACCGATTTGGCTCATGATCAGTTGATGGGTTTATTCAGGGACATTCCATTACTACAAAATTTCATATTTATACTGTTTAAGTCCGAATTCGAAAAACAAAACAAAAACACTGATTCACAGTGTAATTGCTGTATTCCCGTCAGTTCTAAGTCTTCCACACAGAAATCAATAACTATCACCTGACAAACTAGTGAATAAGATCTAAACAAATCACAACTGAGAAATCAGTGAATCTGCTCTGTGGCAATCAGTGAACTCTTTATAAAATCGTATACAAACAATTAGACTAATAAAATAGACGAACTTCATGAAAAAAATAATAAATCAGGTACCTAATGATTGTTATAAGAAAACAGTAATGATTGTTATGAAAACAGGTAATGATTGTTATAAGAAAACAATATATAATGTTTTTAAAATTATTATTTATTTTATATTTTATGTATCGATTTTGGTTTGCATATCAAGTTTTTCTGTTGACTTTTGTTTAAACGATGCTTTAGAAAAGTGTATGGATCTGTGAAACATATATTGAACATTAAAAAAATTAGAAATATACTTTTTTATTTTCATTGTACAAAAAATTAAGAAATCAAATAAACAAAATGGTTAACAAATATATGTAAGAAAGTGTATTATTACACCTTAGATATATTAAACCTTATAAATAAAAAAATCATAGAGGAATCTATTCTGAAATATTTTTGAAAAGATAATATGAAATCTAGTGACATTATTGTGTGGTTAAAGAACCGACACATTGTATGAATGAGGATTTTATAAATAAATTGAAAAATAAATAATTATATAATTATATTAATAAAAAAACAAATATTTATAAATAAACATAAATAAATCTGGGATAACACAAAGGCATTGGATCTTTGGCGGTCTTTTTAGGATTTGTTTGGCATTCTGCAGCTAGTAATAAGTTGTAACCTTAATAAGCAACAGGTACAGAACTGTGGTGTACAAAGTGATACTAGATAAATAAAAATTGTGTAAATAATAACAAATAAACTAAGTGATGTTATTACTTAAATAAACGAATTTTTATTGTTTTAGTGGACTTATTTTTGTCTTTATTTCTACATTAACTTTTGAGTTTCTTTATCTTAAACACAGACAATGACTAATTGGTGAATTATTAACAATAACAAATTGTTTGTAAGTAGAGCTCTAAATTATATATAATGTAAGGAAACAATATATATATATATTACATAATACGGTATTTCTGTAGTTCTATAATTATTATGTTGACAAAGTTATGAAGTTCGTTCCCCCGGCATTGCCAATCGTCTCTCTTCTGGTCACCAATAACTTTCGTGTAGGTACATCCTGGCATGTCGAACATAGTGCTTCTTCAACAGTCAAATCCATCATTGAGTCTGAAAAGTTAAATAATAAAGTTAAGACAATTGATTAATATATATATTTAAATCTTTAAATTAATTAAGACAAAACTTTACTTTTGAAAGGTAAGTTGTTAGTGAAGGCTAGTATTGTGATTTCATGAAATGTGACAGTGTAAGTAATATATATATCATATTTTATAAAATATTCCTTTTATGAAAAACAATATTGTCACGTCCTCCATATTTGAAACATATTCAATCTATATCTCATTAACTATACAAGTGGAACGTTCTGATTTTTTTTTCTTAACTTGAATTCGAGTTATCGCATTCATTTATTCTAGGAAATTTCACGTTATATTTTTCAGTTTAAAATTACTTAAATATATGCTTTAAAATCCATTGTATTCCACATAATCTCGATTATTTTCTGTAACCAGTCTGAAACCTTCCCTTGTAATTCTATTTACTAGAAAACATGAAATCAGTAGGATCAAATAGTTGTAATTGTGTATTTGGCTGTATACTTAATTATTAAGTAAATACTTTAAAATAATTACTTTGATTGAAATGCTATGGATATTGTAACACTTCTTGCTTCTATTTCTATTCAGGTGTGCAATATTTTATTAGAACAATGCTTCTTATAATAAACTACCATTCACTCATAGAGGTAATTACTCTCTATTATACACCTAATAAATCAAATGGTTTTATGTTTTTATATCATTTGTTTTATAATTTAATGAATAGTGAGGTGTATGTATTTTTATAGTATTTGTTTAATCATTTAAAGTTAGTTAAAGATATTTTTTAAGAATAATGAGCAGTCTTTTGATAAATGATCTACGTGATAAGATGTTGAAATACTATAAGTTGAGATGTTGAAAAAGGCTTAATGGGATGAAAGTGAAGAATGGTTATTGGAGAGGCCCTTCAGGTCTTACTTTTTGCTGTTTTACTGCACATTTAGTGCGTTAACAACCTAAGTTCCCTTTAATATAAAATATAATAACAGGTTTTTGTAAATGAGACAATAAAGTCAGAAAACTTAAATGAATAACAAATCTGTTGGGTAATGAATAATAATCCTAATATATGTATTTTTTTCTTTCTTCTATCCTTTTATTTAACTCTATTAAGTACATTAATATTTTTTTATAATGTATTAGTACTATTTTAGTTTCTCTTTATTTATTATCTATTTTAAATGATTTTATTTTCTTTCATAACTTTTGTCTTATTCATTTCTTTCTTATTGTATTAACTTTATTTTTTATTATATTTTTATTATTATTTCTTGTTGTATATTGAAACTTAATTATTTTTACTCTTACACAGATAATGTAAATAGATATGGATACATTTATCTTTTTTCGTTTGTAAATTTGTTTAAATAAGTATACCTACTTAACAAACCGTATGCTCAGTCCCATCAATAAAGATTATTATTATTATTAATATAATGTTTTTTAAGATAAATTGAAAATTTCATTTATTTTAGATGAAAATAATGTATGTTTATGTAAATTTCAAGATATGATATTTATGAGAGCCATTCAGGAATGATGGATACATAAACTTGTTTATCATTACTTACATTGTGATGATTTATTTAATTTAAATCCTTACTCAGGATCTGCACTTTCTTCTAAAGAGTTGCCTATAAAGGAAAAATTATATACTAATCTTGTTTACTTCGCAGGCTTCATCAGCTGAGACATGTCTGGAGAGACCGTGATCATCTAGCGGCCAGCTGAATAAGCTTCAAATGATATCAAATTGCGTTGAGGCCACCGCGGAACTGGAACATGGCCTGGTCTCACTGATAGTCGCTCTCTGACAGCACCAGTCAACTGAACAAAACACCCACTCATTTAGATTTAGAGTCCATTCATCCATCAGCAGTTATCAGGGTCTTTTAGTTAAGCCCCTCTTCCATTTGGCAGATTTAGCTGAAAATCAGTAGGTGTTCTCATCCAGATCAGGATACACTATTTATCCAACCATGAATACTTTATTCGTATGTACTTACAAAATAATTTAATATTTAATTCAATAAGCATACTATGGATATTAAAATAAATAAATAAAACAAACTTACTTTTTGGAAATATTGTCTATTCCAAAAAAAGTGTGTACAAAAACGATGAGTTACAGAAGAAATTGACGTATTTCACACAACCAAAGACATGAAATTCCTCCATTTATCCTTGAATAAAACAGGTTACTGATAGTTCTGAACAACGGGGAATAATACTACATGTGTAAGATTGACCAAATTTATTTCAACCACTCCCTTTGTCAACCGGTTAGAACCAGTTCTGTTTCCACATATCTATGTATTTATTGGTTGATTGTGTTCCATATATCATCTATCGTAGTAAATATTTATTATCACTTCGAAATTTTTTATTTTGTTATTTCAATTTATATCTTCATTGTAATTCATTTTATTTTTTAATGATAGGAAAATCTTCTAATTTTATTAATATTTTCATGTCACTAATTTTTAGTTTTTACCACTATTATTGGAATATTTCAGAACTAACTATAAGCCACGGGGATTTATAGGCAAAGTTGTCGTAGTATATTTATAACTAATCCTGAGGGTTGTTTATTGCTGAAACTGGTAGGTTGTGTAAACATTTTTTGTATTTCAAAAAATAAGTTTGTTTTATTTATTTATTATAAGTTTCTCGAACATGTCCGTTTATAAACTTTGTTAAATTGATCTTAGGGTATATGGGCTTTTTGCCGTCTGCTCCTTTTCCGCCATTGAGAGCAGTTTAGTTAGGACCTGATGACCAATGTATGGATCGATATAACTCTTGTTTGCGGTTTCATGTCTCATGTTTGAACAGTGAACTGGACACACAACTAAAGGTTCATCATGATGTGACCCCAGCACAGTGGTCAGTGACAGCTGTAAACATACGTCCCCTTCACAAAATGAATTTCCCAATTAGTGTCCGACATGCTGACTGCAGACTGCGCCACCCTGGACCCACACTCCTGATTGACAGACCATCTCTTCTCTTCTCTTCCCCTTCCTGTTCTATTTTATTAAATTTCCCTCTTCTGTGTCCTCTCATCTTTATGTCTCCCAACTCCTCAATATCCTTTCAACCCCTCTTGTCTTCTTGTTTCCTTTTCTTCAACAGTTGCCCATTGGGCCGACAAATTGCGTTTACCAAAATATTCCAATGACTCTGTTGCTATCAAGGCTGAATCCCTCGGCCAGAAAGACCGATAGGTCCTTTTTACTTCCCCAGCTCTATGAAGTATAGGGGAAGTTATTTAATCGGTCAGAAATTCGATGTTGAGTTTTCACTGAAATTCATGTACCCCAACCGTTTAAAGAAAAAATGAGAAAAAAAATGTATTCGCTGTCTGTAAACATGATCAATAAGGACGACACCTGATTTTCAGCCGATTCGGCTCAATGGAAGGGAGGGGCAAAGGGACATGACAAGAAACTTTATATGTGGGCCCAGGACGCAATAAGGGCTACATCTGTCGATGTCTCCGCTTGAGGGAAACTGGTAAAAAACACTTTTTGCTTTCTGAAATAGACTAAAATGTATATTTTTTAAATATTCCTGAAATTTGAAGTTTAAGCTCTTCCATTTGATATCCGTCTTAAAGGGGTCAGGAAGATATTTTAAATAAATAAATATATAGAGATCTTCCTACCAAAGAGGGCGCTGGGTAACGTGCTAGCTTTCTGAACTAGTAGAGTTGGGCTCATGTCCACCAGAGTGACGAAAAAGCATGAGTTACAATAACTAACTAACCTACCATAGTTATTGTGTGAAGAAAATTCACCCCAACATTTTAAGAATCTTGAAGATTAGAGCTAGATTTTATGAAAAATGTTTTTCTGTGATGACGTCCACTTGTTGGGGACTAGAGTACGGAGACCTAACTGTCAGTTTGACAGTCTACACAGAGCCACCCTGTGGCAGGTTCATGCTCCTTTCTCTCCCAATATCCCCACAGCTCGCTCCCTTCATATCTCTCTGTGTGGACCACATCAGGAGAGAAATGGGCTCTTTCATGGTCAGCCTCCCTGGGTGTTCATATCTGACAGCGGGGCTCTCTCTTTATTAAAAACCATAGCTTTGGCTCTCGAGGATACGAACGATATATGCTGCAATGTGACCTATACAATAAGATGTAGTGGAAAGATTATTTCTAATCTTTTAAGACATGCGTGTAGTCACAGATTTCCAGCCTCTGAATCTACTTGTGACTTGATGAATAATCAGAGAAATAGAAAACGTTACTGATTTATTTTTAACCAGAACCGGTTTTCAACGCATTTGCGTCATAACCAATGGCACGTCCCACCCGTACAATGTGGAGTCCAATGAAACACTAGAGTGAGTATTTACTATTACAACTAACAATCTATAAAACAGCTAACTGACTGACTCTCAGTCTCTCTTATCCGTTATATACAGAATTTCTAAAGTCTAGAACATTCTATGATCTCTCATTGATCAAATTGTTACAGAACTGGAATAGTGATAACTTGATTTAAAATGATCTTTTTAGATAAATTACAACATTAAAATAACTTTAAAATTTAGGAAAACTACTTCTAGACACAGAACGACCGCAACATTTCGAATATTATGGTTACAAAATTAAACGTTTCCCTTGCCATTGTAGTTCAACAATGAATGCATGAAATGACCATGACCATAAATGATATAGTTCGTAACAATAACCGATGTTTTAAGCTATTGGAATGAAAAGTACAATAAGGAACTGATCCATGATCGACTGTCATTGGGTCAATTCGTCCACTTCCAGGATGTCGTTGGCGGCACTTGGGTACAAGAAGCTAAGCATGAACCAGTCATTGGGAAAAGGATTGGTCGACTAGGGCAGGCACCTAGCTGGCGATCCTTTCCTTCCTGTTTGGCCAATATAAGAAGCAGAACATAAGTGATCGACGTACTGCCTGTTTGCAAGACACAAGGGTGATGAAGGGGTGTTAATTAATTACATAACGCAATTTAAATTAAATAAAGGGATGAAGAAGGAAAACAATGTATAGGAACATCCTGGAGGAGGCTTCTGGATGTCATTAGTTAAGGATAAAGCCAACAAGAGTAAGTGATAATCTGCATTTACTTTGAGGTGGTCTTGCAAACTAACTTTGAAGGGATGAATATTCAAATACAATGAGAAAGAGATTCAATGAAGCTTATTAATAAGATGTGTGATGTTAAAAATATATTCAAGTTGGTAGATCGTGTAATGCAGTTATGAAATGAATCAGAGGCAATCAGAGAGGGACGGTCAGAGCCGAGCTCATTTGCATACAAGATGCACACACAATTTACATGCAAACTTGCGACAAACCTTTCCTAAACACCCCCCTTGCAACTCCACTCCAGTTTGAATAATTCAATAACTCAGGTTCATCTGTTTAAGGCCTCAAATTGTGTTGTCAGTTAATTCATGTTCAGCCAGGCAAGCTACCCTCATTTTGTAGATGAAATGAAAAGTTGACGTTCACCATTGAGCGAGGGATTTTATTTGAAAACAATTCTTTTCTCGTTTCAATTAATAAGGCGAAATCGTAGTCAATGTACTTCCCCACCGTGAAATAATCTATGTTGTCCCTCTGGAGAATCAAATCTTTAAATTTGTTTGAAAACTGATACGTGTCTTTCTCAGACTTCTGAATCCTCATACAAAACCATGTCCAGTGCTGGGTTACCCAATAGGCCGGACTAAGCCATGGCCTGGGGCCCCCGTCGATGAAGGGCCCCCGTAAAAATAGAAAATGGATTCACACTTATGTTAAATCGAAATTTCCATCAAAAATTTTAAAGACAAATCTTATATCAACGTTTATATTATAAATTGATATTGTTTATAACATGTTTTTGTAATTTTAGTTCTGAAAAGAATATATATTTTAACAAAAAAAAAATTTATTTCATGTTTATACCTTAGAAATAATATATAAATAATATAAATGCATAAATAAACATTTTATTGCAGTTCGTAAAAAAAGGGGGGCCCCAAAAATTTTAAGGGCCTAGGGCCTCCTATTCGCTTAATCCGGCACTGACCGTATCGATAATACAGTAAACAGACATTAGGATTTTTGAGTTGAGACCCCTTCTCTGATAACCTTCCCTTCTATCGATTTCGTTGAAAATCGACAAAGGACTTCTTTATGATATTTTGAATTTATGAATAAGTGTCGATGTGTTCATTACAAGACTTATATTAATCGCTTAGTATAGTTTTTGAATAACGCCCTCTTCTGGTCCCCCCCCCCCTTTCCTCTGGCCCATTTGGCTTAAAATCAATAGGTGTCGTCCTTATGGTCTTCTGGATACACATCCATGTCGATATATTCATACTATGGGGAGTTATGTTCACAGGAACTTTCTATTTTTGGAATAACAGGGGTCGGGATACATGAAATTCTGATGAAACCTCAACATCGAATGTCTGTAACGTCTCCTGTATTTCATAGAGCTGGCAAAGTAAAAACAATAATCCTAAATGAACTATAAATTAGCTCAGCCAAGAGCTGCCTTCCCCCACTCCTCCATTCATATGGGCTGACCCGATACAGGTTAGTAGATATATGAATCATACCCGTATTTTTATTAACCTCTCTCTCGCTTGCTAGCTTGCTCTCTTGTTCTACTGACTCACGACAGACACTATACCTGACTCATCCCAGAATCACTATAGACAATGAGAGACTTCATCAGATGGTCCACCAAAAAGAGAAAACAACATCATTAGATTTTTGCTATTAGTTAGTTATTATGACTCATCCCGGCCTTTAACTACTAGGTCATATCGCCTACTACCAGAGTGCTCTTTCGTCACTTTGGTGAACATGAACCAGGCTCTTATGTCAGAGTCCTAAAGTTTGCCTACCTGGGCTTATTCACACAGGAGAAGAGTGTACCTGACATCGATCATTGGTCAACGTCTCGAGGTTTTTTCACCTCCCAGAATTCGGCTGGGTTTCGAACCCGAGATCTTGAGCTCAGTAGATTAGCATCTCGAGCACGCCCTCCTTCGGACGGGACATTAAATGCTATGTAAGTTGAAAAAATACTTCTACCGACGGAAGGGGTAATAATGAATGCTTAGGTCCTTAGGTGTCCACACAATCCCATACAGGATGTATCCAACTGTATCAGGTAGATCTGGGGAAGTCAAAGGAGGAATGTTCATTTTACTTTTAAAGTTAAGGGCCTCCGAGCCTCCTTGGCTACGCCACTCTGACATACCCACTGCATATAAATGACAGTTTGCCTTGATTCGTAATTGGATGTCGTCACTCCCGCCTCTTGGCAAATATAAAATTGGTCAAGGAAAAAATGAAATATAAAATAATATTTTAATAAATTTATCACGGGTATTAATTACAAATAGATAGGCTGTGGAGGCGAGGAAGCGTAGCCAGAGCGCCCTCATCCGGAACAAATAATGTTCCATGCGACAAATGAATTTAGCAAACAGACTTGCAATTTGTCATAAGTCAGTGGATTCTCGTTATTAACACCTCAATTTTTTTTTTTTTAATGTCAAAAAAAATTACAAAGAAATGTGACCAGATCGCACATTGAAGATAATATATCTACTAATAAATTACATTAATAAATACATAGTCTACATTGTATTTACATTATGACAACAGTACTGCCATTGAAATTTAACGGCTCCATGATTTCGGAAATCGTTTCTATAATATAAATTTTGATAATATAATAAAAACATGAAAAATAAATTTAACAAAATAAAAAAAAAGTATTGGTTCTGTAAATATTCTTGCTTAAATAATGACACAAGAAGCTCGAACAACAAATAAAGTTCTTAACGATACTTAACATTTTCTGCAGAAATATTGTGAAACGTTTAACAAAAATAAAGACAATTGTTTAAAATATTTTATATTTCACAAAATATATACAGTTCCCTGGATATGAGGAAATACTAGAGGCCATGGGTTTACGAACAAGAAACCTACATGAGATGCTCGGAGACGACAACTTGTCTATCGAAGCAGTCCTATCCGCAATGAAGACAAGTCATCTCATCGAATTAATCTAATCACTTGTACGGCATCAAAAATCTATCTTTCATCCATGAACTTAACCTTAAGGCGAAAGGGGATGATGGTCAGAAAAGGACTATAATCGTAGAATCCATTTCTTGGCTACCCAGATTTTGGGTGGGGCCAAGTGGTGGAGATTCCAGGAATTCAACGTTTTCACTTTTTTTTGCATATTTGGAATCTAGAGATCGGAAAACATGAAATTCCGTTGGAAACTCCACATCGAATTTTAGACCGATTACATAACTTCCCCTATACTTCGTATAGCTAGGAAAGTAAAATTTTATTTTTATACATTATTTTAACTTGGCGGAGAAGTACGAGTATGTTTGTAAATACATTGATGACATAGGTGGAATTGAGAAACAGAATTGGGATTTGGATGAGGAGAAAAAAAAAATGCTGACTATATCATTGAAACCATCACTTAGCATTCAAAGCTTAAAAGGAAAAACTGTTAGACTTTAATTAATTTAAAAGGGTGGCTGAGTGGGGATCGAACCCGGAATTCTGGCGCAGAGCCAGTTGGTTATTCAGTGAAAGTTGAAGGATTTCCTGAATTATTCAGTAGACCCTGTAAATATGTACTTTTTTTTTTGTAGAATACGGTTTTTCTTTAGAATTAATTAAACAATTAATAATTTAAACCGAAATAATTGTCCATAGGATGTTATGACCTTAATTACAAATAGATTTATTGAATTTCTGACTTTTGATTTTATGCCTAATTAGATCAAACTTCCCCACCTATACGCAGTGTAGAAATTAAGTAATCGAAGAGTTCGATGTTGAGTTGTTACTAGAATTTTTATGTTTCCAAATATGAAAAAAAAAAGTCGATCTCCAAAGACATCAAGTATGTAGTGAGTACGCATGCCTCAATACTACTTCCATACATAGGGGAAGTTAGGTTATTGATAAGGTAAGAAATCTGATGTTGACAATAATAATAATAATACATTTATTTCCTTTAGACCAATATATGGTAATAGTATACCTACGTCAAAATAATTTATACATAAGATAGCTTATAAATTAGATGTATAACTACTTGAGTCTAACACACGTATGATTAGTAATAACAAAACTATTAAAAAAAAATAAAATGAAATGAATAAAAACTGAATAAATAAATACTTAAAAATATATGAGTACAAAAAAATTATATTAATACAAAGATACATTTATAATAAGTAGGTATATTCTTCAATTTAATAAAAATTAAGGTAACTATTTTTTTTAACTCTTCCAAAAGTCGTTTATCACAACGATCTTACGCCCCTTCATCAGGTCCCAATGTGCTAGACATAGAAAAAAAAAAAAGAAAACAATTTATCTATAACAATATATAAAAAAATAATATATATATATATATATATATATAGGTTTATTAATTAATCAATTATAAATGACTAAATAAAAAAATCTAAATGAATAAATTGAAAAATATTTAAATGAATTAAAAAAATTATAAATAAATAAAATATATAAATAAATAAATATAACATTATAAAGAAATAAATGGAACCATAAAATAAGAATCTATATTAATAAAGCTGAAACGGGGTTGGTTTGTTTGTATGTATGTTTGTTCCAGCATCACGCCCAAACCGCTGGACGGATTTTTATGAAACTTCTCATGTAGCATTCTTTTGAGCCCGATTGAATAATAGGCTATGTGGCGTCCCAAAATGTTGATCGGGAGGGGGGGTTGTAAGGGGGGCCTAAGTATATAAATAGTGCTAACTCATTAACTAATGGTCAAATTGTCATGAAATTTCACACGTAGTCTTTTTAAAAGCCAAACAGGAAAAAAAGGTGTGTGGCGTCCCAAAGTTTTGAACGGGAGGGGGGGTTGTGGGGGGGCCTAAGTATAAATATAGAGCTAACTCATTAACTAATGGGCGAATTGTCATGAAATTTCACATGTAGTATTTTTAAAAGCGAAATAGGAAAAAAAGGTGTGTGGCGTCCCAAACTTTTGAACGGGAGGGAAGGTTGTGGGGGGGCCTAAGTATAAATATAGAGCTAACTCATTAACTAATGGGCGAATTGTCATGAAATTTCAAATGTAGTATTTTAAAAAGCCAAATAGGAAAAAAAGGTGTGTGGCGTCCCAAAGTTTTGAACGGGAGGGGGGGTTGTGGGGGGGCCTAAGTATAAATATAGAGCTAACTCATTAACTAATGGGCGAATTGTCATGAAATTTCACATGTAGTATTTTTAAAAGCCAAGTAGAAATATAAGGTGTGTGGCGTTCCAGAGCTTTGAACGGTAGAGGGATTGTGGGGGGCCTAAGTATAAATATAGAGCTACCTCATTAACTAATGGGCGAATTGTCATGAAATTTCACATGTAGTATTTTTAAAAGCCAAAAAGGAAAAAAAGGTGTGTGGCGTCCCAAAGTTTTGAACGGGAGGGGGGGTTGTGGGGGGGCCTAAGTATAAATATAGAGCTAACTCTTTAACGGTTGGTCGGATTGTCACGAAGTTTCACATGTAGTATTCCTGAAGGCCAAATAGAAAAATAAGGTGTGTGGCGTCCCAAAGTTTTGAACGGGAGGGGGGGTTGTGGGGGGGCCTAAGTATAAATATGGAGCAAACTCTTTAACGGTTGGTCGGATTGTCACGAAGTTTCACATCTAGTATTCATAAAGGTCAAATAGAAAAATACACTATGTGACATTTTAAAAATTTGGGAGGGGGGCTAAGCATAAAAATAATGCTGAATCATTAAAGGGTAATCGGATTGTCATGAATTTCACATGTAGTAGTAGTAACTAGGTATTCGCTGTGGGGTTCACTGTTGCAAGATATTTTCTAGCTGTGATGCCCAGCGTTCCTAATATCGTACTAGCTGTGGGGTCCGCTGTTGCAAGGCACTTACTAGCTGTAGTACTCAGCCCCAGCGTTCCTAACTATGTACTGGCTGTGGGGTTCGCTGTTGCAAGGCACCTACAAGACATTTACTAGCTGTGATGCCCAGCGTTCCTAATTAGGTACTAGCTGTGGGGTCCGCTGTTGCAAGGCGCTAGCAGTGTGGCCCAGCGTATTTAACTACGTACTAGCTGTGGGGTCCGCCGTTGCAAAACTCATACTAGCTGTGATGCCCTGTGGTTCTAACTACATACTATCTGTGGGGTCCACAGTTGCAAGGCACCTACTACCTGTAGGGCCCAGCGTTCCTAAAAACGTACTAGCTGTGGGGTCCGCCGTTGCAAAAGCATACTAGCTGTGATGCCCAGCGTTTCGAACTACGTACTAGCTGTGGGGTCCGCCGTTGCAAAACACATACTAGCTGTGATGCCCAGTGGTTCTAACTACGTACTAGCTGTGGGGTCCGCTGTTGCAAGGCACTTAATAGCTGTAGGGCCCAGCGTTCCTAAAAACGTACTATCTGTGGGGTCCGCTCTTGCGAGGCACATACTAGCTGTGGTGACCAGCGTTCTAACTACGTACTAGCTGTGGGGTCCGCCGTTGCAAAGCATATACTACCTCTGGTGCCCAGCGTTCCTAACTACGTACTAGCTGTGGTGCCCAGCGTTGCAAGGCATATACTAGCTGTGGTCACAAACGTTCTTAAGTTCGCACTGGCTAGGACGTCCAGCGAAGCTAAGTATTCACTAGCTGTGGTTACCGCCGTTGAAAGGCGCTTACTAGCTGTGGTGCCCAGGGGTCCTAAAAACTTACTAGCGTTACTATAGTTGAAGGACTATAAGCCTTATTCCGTATGAATAATTGAAAATTATAACATCATGAATGTACTGTTAAAGGGCAAGCGGATTGGCATGAATTTCACATGTAGTAGTAGTAACTATGTATTCGCTGTGGGGTCCGCTGTTGCAAGGCATTTACTAGATGTAGTGCCCAGCGTTACTAACTATGTACTAGCTGTGTGGTCCGCTGTTGCAAGGCCCATACTAGCTGTGGTCACAAGCGTTCTTAAGTACGCACTGGCTAGGATGTCCAGCGATGCTAAGTATTCACTAGGTGTGGTTTCCGCCGTTGAAAGACGCATACTAGCTGTGATGCCCAGGGGTCCTAAAAACTTACTAGCGTTACTACAGTTGAAGGACTATAAGCCTTATTCCGTATGAATAATTGAAAATTATAACATCATGAATGTACTGTTGAAGAATTTAAAAGACTTATAGGAGATATTAGTAGAAAAGTTAAAGTTCCCCGGGCAACGCCGGGTATTACTGCTAGTAAGAAATAAACAAAAAAATTATAAGTTAAAAAAAAAATAATAATATATATTTTTTTAATAATAAAAATAAATAAAAGTAAAATAAATAATAAAAATACATTAAATAATATACCAAGATAAATAAGAAAAACGAGTGGCAATATCTATGTGTTCTCACACAAGAATCCTCAACATCATCGAGAAGTGCCTCTGTCGACTCCCTTGGAAGCTATAGCAATGTCTTATAGTCGTCGCTAATGACCATGAAGTCGATGTGACGTTAAATAAAAAATAAGGAAAAAAAAAAAAAAAAAAAAACTTAAAACCAAGTGGTGAAAAATTATGATTAAACATAACGTACATTGAACTGACCTTTAAGATGTGGAGGCACTCTGCCCAAAAAATAAAAATGAAAGTTTTGTATCAAATAATGTTTTTGGATATGAAACACGATTTTTTATTGTGAATATTTTATTCATTTTGAACAGTGAGAATAAAATTCCATTTCGGTGAATAATTGTCGGCATAACGAATGTATTAACACCAAAGTTAATATTAGGATTCGGAAGTCTCTGAGTAAGACAATCAAATCGGTAGATTGGTTTCAAAAGAAGGTCATTGATCAATTCGCGTCGGGGAAGAACATTGCCCGGTGATTCCTTGTCTTCTTTCCTAAAGTACCAATGGGGAGTAGGCAAGTGTGGCGGTGTTCTGTTCATACATGGGCGTGCGTTGGTCAGAAGCTTGACGAATGAGGCCTACCATGACTAAAAACTAGTTGGGAAGAACACAAAACGATAACTGGCACCTCCAGTATAGCACACAGAGTGTGTTATGTCCTGTGTGACAAGGGGGCGGAGTATAGGGTTCGAATCCTGGCTGGGGATCCTTTATTTTGTGGAAAATAATTATATATGCTTGCGAAGCGTCATTGGTTTCGTTCATTGTGACCCGAAGAAAGGGCCTGCAAATATATTGAAATTGACAGGTTATTTCCTCATCGGGTTTTGACTTTATGTTCGGAAAACATGAAATTCTGAGGAAAACTTCGCATCGAATTGTCGACCAATTACTTAACTTCCCCTATACTTCGTAAATCTGGGGAAGTAAAAACAAATACGTGTGAAAAAAAAAAAAACTGTCCCTTAATCTGCCCTTTTCATTGGCTGATTTGTATGAAAATCGATAGGTGATTTCCTCATGAATTCAGGTCACACATCAAATTTGATATGGAGAAATTCATTCTAGCGGCAGTTATTAGAGTTAGCCCCCCCCCCCCCCCCCCCCCCCTTCGATCAATTTCGCTGAAAATCAATAGATGTCGTCGTTAGAAGATTCTAAATTCACATAGAAAATGTCGTGTCGATCTATCGGGAGTTATCATGTTCACAGACACTAACACACAGACAGAATTATTTTTTTTCATATTTGGAATCTGGAAGTCTGCAATTTTTGTCCGATTACATAACTTCCTCTATACATCGTATAGTTCTGGAAGTAAAATTGTCTGTGAACAAGATGTATTAATGTTCCGCGAAATCGGTTAAAGGGAAAGAGGGGATGAATAGAGAAGGGCTCGACCTATAAATGTATGTATGTATCGTACTTTTGGGCACTATAATGGTTATTCAATTTAAATAAGCCAGATTTTTACAGGTGGCCACCTTAAGTCTCCAACAAGACAAAGACATTCTGAGTGTTACACTGAACGTACGTTATCGCGTTGTGTCCCCAACTAGTTTTTAGTCATGGTACGTTACCATTCGTCAAGCTGCCGGCCAACCCTGGCCTCCTCACTCTCTGTTAGCTGTCTCATTAAAAAGGCCGATAAACCCAGTATCTGTCTCACATATCTCCCGTCTCAGAAATATTTTGTAGTAGCAGGTTAACCGGCGTTGCCCGGAATAATATTGAGTTTTAGCACTTTACATGAACCTCATCTCTCCCCCCTCCACTTCGGTATCTCTCGCCTTTTTCGCATTTCTTATGCCACTACGTAAAGAACAGAGATAGTTAAATATCTGGGTATTCTACTAGATGACCAGCTTAAATGGAATAAACACATAAAGAACCTTAATAAGCAAAATTCGGTATTTTTCCCTTTTATTTAATAAACCTGAGTGTATTTTAGGATTCAGCGCTCTTCACATTTATATTGTCTTAATTCAATCTGTTATTGCATGTGGCATCATTGCTTGGGGTGGATTGTATAAAACCAATTTAATACCCATCACAGAACTCCATCTAAACAACTATTTGAAGAACTTTCCATATTAAGTATTAAGCACTTGTATTTATTTCATTCATTAAAATTTTTAGTAAATCATAATTCCAAATTTTTTCATAATACTTATAACACTGGAATAAATTTAACATCTTCACATATATATGTTATACTTGTTCGTTATAAAACCACTGGACAACAGCACATTTCGTTCATAGCACCGACTGCATCTAACAAATTGCCTGACAAAATAAAAAATGAAACCAAAGCAATAATTAAAATAAATATGATCAAAAAGTTTCTTCTTTTATAAAATGGGGACGTTTTGGATGCAGCAGACCTAATTAACAATTAATTATAAAAAATTAAACATAAAAATATTGCAAAGAAATATAAAATATTGGCATCCATAAATGAAATGATATCCATTATTTTCGTCTCTTGCTTCGTAAACATTATATATTTTTCATTTTTATTCAAATTAATTATTTTATTTTATCTCATTTTTATATGACAAAATGTATTAAAAGAAAAACATCATTTGGTTATCTTATACTTTATATTGGTTCTTATTCCATATCTCTCAATTATTTTTAATTCAATTTTTGATTTAATTTGGATGTTTCTTTTAGTCTTCCATGAGCTGCAGGGTACACGCCAGGATGAAACTCTTCCATGAGCTGCAGGGTGCATGCCAGGATCAAACTCTTCCATGAGCTGCAGGGTGCACGCCAGGATGAAACTCTTCCATGAGCTGCAGGGTACACGCCAGGATCAAACTCTTCCATGAGCTGCAGGGTGCACGCCAGGATGAAACTCTTCCATGGCCTGCTATGTACCTACTACACACGAGTACTGCGCCCTGTTTCTGTACAGATTACTGTATACATTTTAAGAAGAGTTTCTTCGTTTTGAATTCTTATTGGGCACACCACATATAGAAGACATTACCAGAATTCGACTTTGGACATTTCATGCAATGGCCAAAATCATTCTTGGGCATTTCGGGGAATGTATAAAATCTAGAGAAGGCATATCACAAAATATTAAAAATAGAAACAGAACAAGAAAAAAAAAAGTAATTAATTTTTTTTTTTTCAACTATCCTCAATGATATATACACGGAGAAAAATATAGTCTTCTTGCGGCAAGAATCTTATGTTCTTGCGGCCAAAATGTTTTATTCTTACGGCAAGAAGAGTTTCTTTTCACCGCAAAAAGACTTATTTTTGCTGCAAGAAGAAAGATCTTATGTGCAGGAGTTTTTTTTTTTACAGTAAAATGATGGTTATAGAGCAATTTATGTTGTATATAAATGTAGAGAGAAAATTTGTATTTTTCAACGCATAAAGTAAACAATAGAGCTTACAACATTAATATAACAAAATGTAAAATACTTCCTTTCATTCACTTTCATGAGATAAAGTGCCAAAAAATCAAAAGTCGATAACTAAACTTGTTTTGCACGTGTCAAAATGCACAGAAAGCGTCAATAATATGTGATGTATAAACTGGGAGAGGATAAAAGATTGTTCAGTTCATTAAAAAAGTGTGATGTATAAAAATATATAAAACACGATGTTTCTCGGTATTTTTGTAAACCAACAATGAATGTCTTATTAATAAAGTTATTTAAATAAGCGACTGAATATATTTATTCGAATCAACCTATTTCTACAGAGAATAATATTACTAGGAATAATAAGATGATAAAATTACATGTCTTTTGATAAAATTCAAAATATTTCTGAAATAATAAATTTTTCCATTTCAATGACAACTAATTTAGTAAAATATTATAAGTTCATTTCACAATTTTTTTTAAATATATAGTTGCATTTGTTTCTGAATAGCGTTGAACCCAAAACTATAGTTCAACTTATATTTTCTTCATTATAATCTGCTAATGAAAAATTCAGAGTTGAATTGTATTGATTAAAAAATATTTAAAGAAAATATATATACTCTAGGAAAACGTCTACTTGCAGCAACAAGGGATTTTCTTGCGGGAAGAGTGAATACTTCTTGCAGCAAGAAAATTAATCTTCTTGCGGTTAGAACATAATGTCAAGAAGATATCTTCTTGCCGCAAGAATATAGTTTTCTTTGTATATAAATGTAGGTTTACCTGGTGGCAGTATTTTAACACTTTTTAATGGAGCACTGTTCCTACAACGACTTTGAATAGCCAATGAATATATTTTCAATCCTGCCGTAAATAAAAAAGTGGAAGAAGAATTAAATGGTTTAGGTGGTCCTTGTGGCTCCAGGATTTAGGTGGTCCCTGTGGCTCCAGGATTTAGGTGGTCCTTGTGGCTCCAAGATTTAGGTGGTCCTCGTGGCTCCAGGATTTAGGTGGTCCTCGTGGCTCCAGGATTTAGGTGGTCCTTGTGGCTCCAGGATTTAGGTGGCCCTGTGGCTCCAGGATTTAGGTGGTCCTTGTGGCTCCAGGATTTAGGTGGTCCTTGCGGCTCCAGGATTTAGGTGGTCCTTGTGGCTCCAGGATTTAGATGGTCCTTGTGGCTCCAGGATTTCTGAAAAAATCTCTCTCTTAATAGACCTCAAATATATTTTTATTTATATATTCCAACAGATGTGACTCAGATGGGGAATAGGAGTAACATATCTGTGCCATCCTTAAAATTTTAAATTGTAAATTTTTATTTCTACTTTTTTCATAGTTTTGAAATAATTTAAATCAAATTTAAATAATTGTTTTCCTAGTTATTCACTCTTAAAAAAAAGTTGTGTGTTTTTTAGCCCAGTGAAAGTTAAACAATTACAAAAAAAAAAAAATTGTAGAATATGTCACTGGTTGCAAAATGAAAATGTAGTCAGACCTTTCACAGATTTTATTATTTTATGGTGCCCGGCTTTCGAGGTTGCTCTCATTACCAGGCAGTTTGGTAAAACAAATTGAAAAAAACAATTTACATTTTTCTTAAAGTGAATAATTAAGATAACATGCTTCAATAGATACATTTTATTCTAATTATTCACTTTAAAATTAAAAAAAAATTCAATAATGTTTTTTGTTATGAGGGCAACATCGAAAGCCGGGTAGCTTAAAATAATAAAACCTGTTAAAGGTGAGATTACATTTTATTTTACAACCGGTGACGTAACTCGTATTCCACAACTGTTGTTTCTAATCGTATAACTTTCACTGGGAGAAAATACACTACTGATAAGACGTGATATCCACTGCCCTGCTCTGTCTGTACTCGATGTCTGACAACTACCTCTAGTACCTCGGTCAGGGTTGGACCCCGCGATCTGATGCACAGTAGTCCAACAAGCTACAACCTCTGTGCTATCCCCCCCCAGCCTCTTTGTCTACGACTAAAGCAACTTTCGTGTATAGTTAAAGAGATTTGGGTTGTTTTTATTTTTATTTTTTAAATGACCTGTGAGCTTGCGTAGGTTGGAAGCTTGACGAATGGCCGAACCATGACTAAAAACTAGTTGGGGACAACACAAAACGATAACGCACTCCGAGTGTCTTTGTCCTGTCCGATAAAGGGGTGGGCGAATTAAAAAAAAAAAAAAAAAAAAAACCGGACATCGCAACACTGTGTTCAAACCATTGAACTCGTTCAAAAGAATAGGGAGGGGGGACTCGCAATATCCATGATCAAGATAGCAAGAGAGTGGCGACCACAAGGGTTGTGATGGGCGAATTTCGACGGGTTTTTGAAGCGCCCCCCCTTGGATAATGTTGATAAATAGTGCCGATATGAGCCCATAATGAGCCCACTTGACCGAACAGAGCCCCCTGCCCCCGGGCCCCCTACCCTCCCCCCAGGCCCCCTATAAATTATTCAGTAGTTAGATACAATAACACATCTCTCCTCATGGTTTTATGCTTCAAGAAACACTAACAACCCTTATTATTAAATTTCAAAATGTATAAACCGGACAGTTTCACATATATTACGACGCTGGGTGATTCAGTCTTGGGATTGAGATTCAGTGTGCTTCAGTTGGGAAACAAAAAATAAAAATGTCATATCTGAATCACTGGCGAGGTACTTCCCCAGATCGAATTATTTTAAATCAACAAAGTTTTCACTCTCCCTCCAAACAATTTAACTTCGGCATATTTATCCTTCTTAAGGACTACCGAACCATCATACAAAATCCCATGTACGTATGTAATGTATTCATTTTATTGGTCGAGACTCCTCCCTCTCCCCCCCCCCCCCCCCCCCTTATCTCCACCCCATTCCTATGGCCGATTTATCTGAAAATCAATTGGTGGTGTCCTCATTGGGTTCTCAATACAGATAAAATTTCATTTCGATATATTCATTTGAGTTGTCATGTCCACAGACACACACAAATACTTCTACTTTGTTTTCCATGTTTCGGATAAGGCGACCGGAAAACTTGAAATTCCGGTGAAAACTCAACAGTTTCGAGTTTTAACTATAACTTCCCTTATACCTCGTGAGCTGGAAACCTGACAATTTAGTACCTCTCTCCTAAGTGGCTTGTAAAGGTAAACGGCTAACGTTTTTGTATCCACCTCTAGCTCCACCTCCACCGCTTCCTCCACCTCCACCGCTAGCTTCATCTTCACCGCTTCCTCCACCTCCATCGCTTCCTTCAGCTCCATCTCCTCCGCTTCCTCCACCTCTAGCTTCATCTCCACCGCTTCCTCCACCTCTAGCTCCACCTCCACTTCTAGCTTCATCTCCACCGCTTCCTTCAGGTCCATCTCCTCCGCTTCCTCCACCTCTAGCTTCATCTCCACCGCTTCCTCCACCTCCACCGCTTCCTCCACCTCTAGCTTCATCTTCACCGCTTCCTCCACCTCTAGCTCCACCTCCACCGCTTCCTTCACTTCTAGCTTCATCTCCACCGCTTCCTCCACCTCTAGCTTCATCTCCACCGCTTCCTTCTCCTCCGCTTCCTCCACCTCCACCGCTTCCTGCACCACTAGCTCCATCTCCTCCGCCTCCTCTATCACTTCCCCCATCTCCCCCACCACCGTTTCCTCCACCTCCCTCTAAAAAAACTAACGACCAATTTGGTTGAAAATGAACAGACCCTTGATCCTAACGGACTTTTGGATACACATATGAAATGTTATGTCGATATATTCTCTCTATCGAGAGTTATGTCCATGAAGACATTCGCAGACAGTCATGAAACTAATTTTTTTAAAAATTTTTGTATTCAGGGTGTCGGAAAACATTAAACCCGGTGAGAACTCAACACCGACATTTTGGTATCTTCCCCAATACGTATAGTTAGGGCAGTAAAACAAGAACGTGTTCTTGACATTAGTCGTTACGAAATCGATATTATCTCATCTGATGTTACATGATCCCAAGAAGCAGTCGTGGCCGAGTGGTTAAGGCGTCTGACTAGAAATCAGATTCCCTCTGGGAGCGTAGGTTCGAGTCCTACCGACTGCGTCAATTTTTTTATTTTTTTTCGTTATGTCAAATTTTTTAACTGAGTTTTCGTTTTTTTTTTTTTTTTATGCTTCATAACCTTAGAATCAAAATGATGCCATTTCTGGAAAAGGTCTTTAGGTTTGTGAGGATGTGCGTATGTCCGTGGTTCCTCATATCTCCGAAGCTAATGGTTCGATTTCTGGATTTCGCTGAGGTGAGATAACATCGAAAATAAGCGAACGCCTGTCTGAGCGTTTTTGTTAATGTGCACTTGGCGGGGCATCATCCCCATTCTTAGCCACATTTTTTTCCACAGAACACCTTTTTCATATGCAATTATTGAGGGCGCCGGTAGCTCAGTGGTATGCGTGCTTGACTTCTGAGCTCAAGAACTTGGTTCGTAATCCGACCGAGGTCTTTAGTTTATTTTATCTGGGAGGTAAAATAAACTTAAGCACGCCGTCCTTCGGATGGGACTGTAAGCGATGGTCCCGAGCCTGTACAATGTCAGGGACTCGTTAAAGACCCTTACCCTAGGTGAATAAAAATTTAGGGTAGGCAAAATTTAGGACTCCCACAGTAGAGTCGGGCTCGTGTCCCCCAGAGTGACAAAAGAGCGCTCTGGTAGTAGGCGATAGGACCTCGTAGTTAAAGCCCGGGCATGAGTCATAAAACCTAACCTAACCATATGCAATTATTTGATTCTTTCCTTTCTTCATATTAAAAAAACTGTAAAACAGCAAAAAGTATATGTTAGAATTTCTTGGGACGGTGGTGACCGTGTGGGCTAGAGCCGGTTTTGTCCCGTCGATTTTCGAGATATGTTTTTTTTTATTAAATCTGTAAAGTGGTTTCAGAGGGAGAGCAAAAACTTATTAATTCGCACTGGGGAAGTACATTGCCTTTTTTTTTTGTATTGAATATTTCGTACTTTTGAGTAGGTACGCCTAATCTGTTTGTCTTCCTTCATCTCGCAAAGTCAGAAATGAATAATTCGAGATTGAATTAAACCAGCATAAGAGGAGTATATCAAAAATATGAATAATAAAAGAAAATATTGAATAAAACATATTATGAAAGCGGCATTATGAACCGGGCCAGGTGGATCCGAGGGGGTGTATTCTATGCAATGCTTTCTCGTTTTTTTCAAGGGATAAGAAGCTTCTAAATAGGATATGAAAAAGCTTGTTTAGGATTTATATGAAAGCGGAAGAATGGGGGACAAAATTGAGATTTTTTTTTTTGAGGGGGGCGCAAACAGTATGTTTCCCATATCCTGGAGGGGAATGTGGAGGTTGGTAAGCTTGTTGCAAGCTTCACCTGTCTGTCTGTTCCTTTATCCACCCTTAAGTACATCATATCTGCAATTTTCCACTTTGTGTGGCCATTGTCCGAACTCATCTGTTCTTCTAATTAGGGAGAGAGAAGAAAGGGAGGTTGGTACGAAGTATGGGTGGGACTTGGAGTACATCTGGACTCTGTATGAAGAGGAACATGGCTCCTCAAGTCTGCCAAACAATGGACGAGCCTCTGTTGCAGGTAACTATCGTGTAGAGAGCAGCTCCTACCTGTACGCAACATGTCAGGGGTTCTATAGACAGGAGCCATTCTACTGTCGAAGGTGGTCAAGTGTATACATCACATATCAGAATGAAGGGAAATTACATGCGGTACACCCCAAGACTCAATCTTAGGACCGTTGCTATTACTCATATATATAAATGATTGACCTAGTTATATGAAACTCTAATATCGGCCCTTTTCGCGGATTATATTTTTGTGATAGCTAAAAATGCCATCTCGTTGATTGAATCCATTCCTAACGCTTTTGAAACAATAACGAATGGCGACTAATCAATGAGTAAAGTTAAATGTATCATTTAATAAGATTGTTAATTACTCTGCATTAAACATATTTCCGTATATTAAAATATTAAGAAATCAATATATTTAATGTTTATTAATTACAATTTAATACATTGGAGAATTTTTAGCTCTAGTACTAATATTTTTACGCTTCAAAATAAATCACTAAGTACAATAAATAATATTAGTCAAACTGCAGAGAAATATTTAAAAACCTAAAATCTTCCCCTTTGAAACATTAATCGTCATTAGAAATAATACAAACATTTTCACTCTTAACAATACGTCATGATTATAATACCAGAAAGAACAAAATAAACTTAAAATAACTAAAGATTACTCCTCTCTTTTTGAATAAAATATAACATGAAGGTGGTTTGAAACAAAACAAATTGAAATTCTCCCCAAAATATATGTATATTATTTTTATTGATATTTCGCCATTATTCAGACTTTATCAAAACTGTAGGAGCAACAATTTTGAGTTTAAGTTCCAAATAATATTCACAATAAAAGTAAAAAAATATATATATACATATATATGAGGAGTTTGGAGCCAGAGCGGACCAACCCACAATTTTTCGGAAAATGAGTTATTACCATCCTGATGTTGGCATAGGTTCCCTTTTTCAAAACCAGTGTGGATCACTTAGTTTCTTCACTTCAAATTATATTATAATTTATTGATAGGTGCAGTTCAATATCCCGCCACCAGAAGGACTGTCCAATAAAAAATATGTTACTATAAAAAAAAAAATTGAATTAAAACTCTAGTTCTTTATAATATATAATATTATGTATAATCTATCAGAAACAATACATTTGTAACTAAATTAATCATTTATAACCATTATATTTTATTTGGCGGTCAATATTAAAATCTGATCGATTACATGTCTAGTTGTGCGAATGTTAGTTTCCAGGTCTTACCCTAAATTTTTATTCAACTAGGTTAGGGGTATTTAACGAGTACTTGACATAGCTTAACGTCCCAACCGAAGGAGGGCATGCTTAATTTTTTTTACCTCCCAGGTAACAGGCTTAGCACAAAACATCTTATAACTGCAGTTGTAATAAACGTATCGTCACGAAATTCTATATTTAAATTCAAAATTCAATAATGACGGCACCTATTAATTTTCTGCGGAATCTCGGGCTTGACTCAAAAACTCTAATAACTGTACTTTATATCAACACAAAATTTAGTATGATAATCCAGGAGTTCCTGTGTAAGTCAACCATAGATTTTCAGCCCCAAAGATCGATTGGTGTTGGAGGGAGAGCAGAAACTTAATTCATTAATTCGCCCTCGTGAAGTACATTGCCATGATTCATCCACTTTTCTTTATTAATATATATAAATAATTTGTAAAAAATTTAAATTTTCAGATAGTTATGGAGACTATTGGTGTTGGTGTATGGAAACTGTCCCCTCTCCATTATCCGGATAAGCGGATTATCCGTCGGCACATGGAGGCTATCCAATGTCCGTATGGAGCCACCCTCTCTTCCAATTTTCCCCACTTTCGCCCCACCTAGAAATTGTATTAACTCCTTTTCCATCTCCTCAATAGAGTCCTGATGGATTCGTTAGCCTCGAGTCCGGGATCCTCCCCCATTGTTTACTAACGCATTTTTTTTTCTCTTCTTTTCGCAATTTTTGTTTTTGTTTCGCCTCTCCCCTAAAGAGAAAAAAAAAAATGATACTAAAAGGGGACATATGTAAACACATGGAAGGGGCACATATTGCGTTTTAATACCCTTCCAGAGCTGATAGCTCACCTTCAATTATCAAAGGCTTTACACGAATTTTACACCGAGTTAAACTTTTTTTAATTAAAAAAAAACATTTTGAAAAACTTTTCACCCGTGAATCTATGCTCCCCTGGCTTTCGAGAACCCACGCCTGCAATAACCCAGTGTGTAAACGGACTTTTCAACATCACAATATGTGCCTATAGGAAAAAAAAAAAAATAAAATGAAGTTTATCTCATGTGTTTTTAATTTATACTTGAACCCCGGCTGCTTTTTCTCCATTTATATTTCACTCCTCCATCAGTTTATCTTCGTTCATATTCTGTGTACAGTTAAGTAATCCGTCACAAAGTTTAAATTTTAGGTTTTCTACAGAATTTCACGTTCTCCCTGTGAAAACAATCTATCTCTCATTTGGTTGAAAAACTGTTTCTTTCTGGGACTTCTGGATCCTAAAAAAAAGTTGTAATAGTTATTATGACTAATGCCCGGGCCTAACTATGAGATCATATCGCCCACTACCAGTCTTTTATATACATAAAATAAAGTATAGGAGTTTATATATATAAGTTCTTATAATTGTTTGTTGAGCCTCCTCCCCTACACCCCATGGACTTGCTGAAAAATAACAGGTATTGTCTATATGGGAGTTTTAAATTTACATCATATCAATATCGTCGGCGTACAAGGAAAATCAGCTCCCCTTCCCTTTGGCCGATAAGACTGAAAATCAATAGGTGTCGTCGTTAGTGGCTTGTGGATACACATTTGAAATTTCGTGTCTATGCATTTATTCTATCGGGAGTAATCGTGTTAACAGACAAAACATTTTTTGTTTTTTTCATTTTTGAATCAGAGTATCTAAAACATGAAATTCCAGTGAAAACTCCACTTCGAGTTTCTTACCGATTACATAACTTTCCCTTTAATTCTTATAACTGAGGAAGTAATACTAGAAACGGAATTGATGACTCCCAGGTGATAGAGGGGCTTTCTGGCAAAATCGCTATTAACTACCCTTGTTATGATTGATACGATATTTTATATCTAAACCCACATAAGAACGACATCTATTAGTTTTTCTCTCAACGGCTCAACTCAAAAACCCAAATAATTACTCACGTGATTATTGTCAGAGGGCCGGAAACATATGTACTCGTATGTCCGGTGACAACTCAATATGAATTTCTAATCGATTATGTAACTCACCGTTGTACCTAAAGTTGTACCTGTAAACAGTAATAAGAAATAGTAAATAAAATAGTAAATATGAAATGTATCATTCAGACCAAAATATACAAATAATATTAAAATAAATAAATACGGACATGCTCTTTAATAGAAGACTCAAAGAAATTGTGCAAGCAATTAGAAAACAAAAACTATTTTAAAATTATACAAAACAAAATAAGATCTTTGAGAGAGAGAATTGTAGAATAGTAGTAGCCATAACACAAGCTAATATGAAATAAAAATTGTTTTGAGCTTGATAATTGGAATGAAATGAAATGAAAAATAATCTTTATTCTGGGACTTTCGTTTCCTAAGAATAATAACATAAAGAATAGTCAAAAGAGTACAAGTATCGACCAATAGAGACAGAATAAAAATAAAAAAGAGGTCTCTAGTAATAAATAATAAATGTTAAAGAGAGGCAATGAGTGAAACAATAAAATAAACTGGTGAAAATTTACGTTAAAAAATAATAATAATAATAATAATAAAATAAATAAAATAAAAATTAGAAAAAAGAAAGTATGAATAATAATGTAATACGTAATAACAATAGTGAGTTATATATGAATTTAATGGCTAAAACTGGACAGATGAAACAGAAGAGTGACAATCTGTCTAGTGGAGTGAGATGCTTATAGGAAGACGAGAACTATCACATAATTGGCGATAATCGTATCTGTAATTGTCTGAGGCATTTTTCATCAATTTATTATACTTCAATAATTGATATAATAATATAGTTGTTGTGGCTCACCGGGCTTTAACTACTAGGTCATATCGCCTACTACTAGAGCGCTTTTTCGTCACCTAAAGATAGCGGTTTCGTAACCCAGCCGAGACCCTTAGTTTATTTTATCTGGTAGGTGAAATAAACTTAAGCACACGCCGTCGTTCGGATGCGACGTTAAGCTATGGTCCCGAACCTGTACGATGTGAAGTACTCGATAAAGACCCCTATCCTAGGTGAATAACAATTTAGGATAGGCAAAATTTAGGACTCCCACAGTTGAGTCGGGCTCATGTCCACCAGAGTGATAAAAGGGCGCTCTAACTAACTAATCTTTGTACCTCGAATAAAGATTTTTTTATGTCTGGGAATTTCCTATGTGAATCTAGAAAGGGAGCTCCTAAAGCAAAACATTCGGTTACTGCAACTTTCCTCGTATTGAGGACCTCAAATCTGAGATCTAGGCGTTTTTATCCAAAAATGGGTTCCGAACTGTGACTTTAGCACCATTTTCGGCTTCTCTCGCTAACTCTCGAAAAACTGTATTTTATATAAAATGTGTTCAGTTTCAGTTTTCTCTACAACTTTTATTTTAAGAAATTTTTGATTAGGTCACAAATATAAGCGGTGTCTTGTAAAAAGAACCTAAATAAAGTAGTTTTGTCTTCCAACTTTAGCCAAAAAGTAATCAGATCTAATCAGACCTCGATTCTTTAAAGAACTTCCTTATGCTATAAAAAGTAAAACCTTGACCGTACAGGAGCGTCTCCAACCTCAGGGGGGCCGGGGGCGCCATCAGATGTCTGTCTCCAGAGCCACTGTTAGCGTCTTGACCGTACAGGAGCGTCTCCAACCTCAGGGGGGCCGGGGGCGCCATCAGATGTCTGTCTCCAGAGCCACTGTTAGCGTCTTGACCGTACAGGAGCGTCTCCAACCTCAGGGGGGCCGGGGGCGCCATCAGATGTCTGTCTCCAGAGCCACTGTTAGCGTCTTGACCGTACAGGAGCGTCTCCAACCTCAGGGGGGCCGGGGGCGCCATCAGATGTCTGTCTCCAGAGCCACTGTTAGCGTCTTGACCGTACAGGAGCGTCTCCAACCTCAGGGGGGCCGGGGGCGCCATCAGATGTCTGTCTCCAGAGCCACTGTTAGCGTCTTGACCGTACAGGAGCGTCTCCAACCTCAGGGGGGCCGGGGGCGCCATCAGATGTCTGTCTCCAGAGCCACTGTTAGCGTCTTGACCGTACAGGAGCGTCTCCAACCTCAGGGGGGCCGGGGGCGCCATCAGATGTCTGTCTCCAGAGCCACTGTTAGCGTCTTGACCGTACAGGAGCGTCTCCAACCTCAGGGGGGCCGGGGGCGCCATCAGATGTCTGTCTCCAGAGCCACTGTTAGCGTCTTGACCGTACAGGAGCGTCTCCAACCTCAGGGGGGCCGGGGGCGCCATCAGATGTCTGTCTCCAGAGCCACTGTTAGCGTCTTGACCGTACAGGAGCGTCTCCAACCTCAGGGGGGCCGGGGGAGCCATCAGATGTCTGTCTCCAGAGCCAATGTTAGCGTCTTGACCGTACAGGAGCGTCTCCAACCTCAGGGGGGCCGGGGGCGCCATCAGATGTCTGTCTCCAGAGCCACTGTTAGCGTCTTGACCGTACAGGAGCGTCTCCAACCTCAGGGGGGCCGGGGGCGCCATCAGATGTCTGTCTCCAGAGCCACTGTTAGCGTCTTCAGTTCCGAATGAAACAGAAGCAGACCTGGAACTGTTAAATGCGCACTTTGAGACCGATAGAATCAGAGGAGCTCCCAGGTGGCTGAGGAAGGCCCCCTCGTACCTACCGATATCTGATAAGAACAGTAAAGACGACGCGTGGACAGGAAGCCGCCGCTGCCAAGCCGCTCGCGCAGTTCGTCGTACAATTAGGAACAACATTGCTCAATCCTTTATCTGAGCTTAGTCAAAAATTACATGTAGCAACATAATATGCAAATAAAGTCAGTATGTTAATTATGGATGATAAGGTACTTTAATGTTGTCTGCCCGCTTGTTTCACCTTGAACAAAATACACCAAACTACAGGTGCATTCTTCAGAATATCTTGACGCAGCGGATTACAGTTGATAACAATTTTTATAATACTGTATGAGGTACATAAGTACCATGTAATAATAATAATTAGGTCAATACGAAATTATCCTTTATTTTAAAGATATGTAATTAATGATTCAATTATAGATTCCTGGGTTAGCTCCGTTCTTAGTAAAATCCATAACTAGCAGGTTGCCCCGCGTTGCCCGATTATGGGGGTGCCACGTACACCGCATAAGGCGGCTATAAGAACCTTCAAAGAACCAGTTAGTGTGACTCATGCCCGGGCTTTAACTATGAGGTCATATCGCCTACTACCAGTGCGCTCTTTCGTCACTCTGCCTACATTAAATTTTTAATCACCTAGGGTAGGGGTCTTTAACGAGTACCTGACATCGTACAGGTTCGGGACCATCACTTAACGTCCCATTTCGAAGGACGGCGTGCTTAAGTTTATTTTACCTTCCAGATAAAGGCCTCGGCCGGGTTTCGGGAGCTACCGGGCTCTTCTCCTGTTCTTATAGCCGATCCTCATATTCGAGGCTTCTCGATATTGAGAGAGGAAGCTAATTTTAACGAACCCGTTTTAATATTTACGAGCATAAAACTTTAAATAAGTATATAAAAACAACTTTTGTGGGCAAATACAGCTGCGTTAGTGTCCTGTGTGAGACTATCTTCTCAATGAACCACACCGTGCGCGAGACTCTTACTAGAATGGCCATGTTCGCGCATCTAGGCTAGACGTGAGGCACTCTCCCCACTCCGTCCTCTTCTGTAGCTCTGTTCCAATTTGATACGCGCACCTGTTGTCTGCCCCTCCCCCCACAGTAATGTCCCTTCCTCCCTCAGACAATATCTCTTGTTCCTCCTGCCTCAGGTTGTTCTGACTTTTCTGGTCTAGGGGTCAACATCCCATGGCACAGTTTTCTCTTTATTGCATCTTTATTTGTATTACCTTTTACAAAAATCCTAAAAAAGTATGTGGGTCCTATATACCTCAGGTATGTGGGTCCTATATACCTCAAGTATGTGGGTCCTATATACCTCAAGTATGTGGGTCCTATATACCTCAAGTATGTGGGTCCTATATACCTCAAGTATGTGGGTCCTATATACCTCAAGTATGTGGGTCCTATATACCTCAAGTATGTGGGTCCTATATACCTCAAGTATGTGGGTCCTATATACCTCAAGTATGTGGGTCCTATATACCTCAAGTATGTGGGTCCTATATACCTCAAGTATGTGGGTCCTATATACCTCAAGTATGTGGGTCCTATATACCTCAAGTATGTGGGTCCTATATACCTCAAGTATGTGGGTCCTATATACATCAAGTATGTGGGTCCTATATACCTCAAGTAAGTGGGTCCTATATACCTCAAGTAAGTGGGTCCTATATACCTCAAGTATGTGGGTCCTATATACCTCAAGTATGTGGGTCCTATATATCTCAAGTATGTGGGTCCTATATACCTCAAGTATGTGGGTCCTATATACCTCAAGTATGTGGGTCCTATATATCTCAAGTATGTGGGTCCTATATACCTCAAGTATGTGGGTCCTATATACCTCAAGTATGTGGGTCCTATATATCTCAAGTATGTGGGTCCTATATACCTCAAGTATGTGGGTCCTATATACCTCAAGTATGTGGGTCCTATATACCTCAAGTATGTGGGTCCTATATACCTCAAGCTTGTTTGTTTGTTATATAATATTATATTTGTTTATACAAACAATTGAATATTATTATTTTAGTACTACCTTCACGAGTTAGTTATTGGAGTTAATCTCTTGGATTTCCTAAAGCACCATCATAGATAGCAACCTGAAAAAAATATATTATTTTTCACTAAATAATTCCTTCTTTATTAGTGGATTTTCGCTAGGATTTCATATAGTTTAATTGTGTGCTAAGTTTCAGTAATGCAGATATCGGGGTGGGAGGCAGACAGACAGAAGGACGAAACTTCAATGTCAGCTTCTCGTTTGCAATGTTATAAGTCATCAATAAATCAATGTTCTTCTTCAGCATGAATTAATCAATTAAGTTTTCTCTCTCTCTCCAAAACCAATCGACATTTGAGCGAAAAATCAATAGTTGACTTATAAACACTTTTTTATTTTATTTTTTTGGTCTTACGATGCATATTAGCCATGTCCCTTATAAAGATGTTATCTAGTTATTTACAACATCCATGGCCCCGGGAGGGAGTGCTATACACGAAATAAAAGTCACTTCCGGACGGGATTCTAACCCGCAAACCATGTTGAGACCATGCGACTAAAGTACGCTCGAGCCCGCACGACCACCGGATCCTCATACTGAATTCTTTATCGATGCATTCATTACATCGGCAGTTATTAGGGTTTTGGTTTAATCCCCCCCCCCCCCCCCCCCCCTCTTCCGATTTGGCTGAAAGGTGTCGTTTTTTATGGGGGGGGGGGGGGGGGGGTGGTGATGTAAAGAATGAATATAAATAAAAAAAAAGGAATAATATCTAAATAAAATAATATAGCATAATAATATCAAATAGTAAAAAAAAATAAACCTAAAAATAATTAAAAACATACAATATAGCTGTAATAAAACACTTAGTCAAATAATAAAGAAGTAATAAAATTAGAATGAAAAAAAATATATCGCAGTCGGTAGGATTCGAACCTACGCTCCCAGAGGGAATCTGATTTCTAGTCAGACGCCTTAACCACTCGGCCACGACTGCTACCTGCCATGGCCGGCTCCAGATAACCCGTTATAAGTCCGTATACATCAGTCTGTTATGACATCAGATAATACCTGAGTTAACTGGGTCACTGGGTCCTCCTTATTTATTTATTTGTATTCATTTTTTACTTTTATTTTTTTCCAAATGTTAATGAGGTCATGACAGGATAGTTCCTAACTCTGCTATGAAAGTACTATCACGAGTTCGTTAGTTGTGAAATCTTCAAAAAAAAATTCGTCGATTATGTACCTACTAATTGGATTATTTATCAATATATCTGAAAGAATACAATTTAGCTCCAGATGAATCTTATGTAGTAAAAAGTACCAGAAAAATCGAAAAAAATAACAGTAAACAGACGGTTATCACACAGATAAGCTGTGTCGGAGAAGACGGACGTCAAACATTCGTAGAGTTTCGCAGATGAAATCCTAAAATTGACGTATGGGGTATACGTAAGCTTAGATAAGAAAAGTGGTGGGCGGGAGGCATTTTGATACTATAGTAACTGACGGTTCCATCGCCTCCTGGGGATTGTGTACGTGGATGGTGCTTTAGAAAATCAGAGCAGATACTCAATTCAAAAACCCTAATAACTGCCGATTTAATGTAATTATCGACCCAAAATATAGTAGGATGATTTAAGAGCCCCTATCTAAGTCAACTGTTGAATATTAGCATAAACGGTCGACTGGTTTTGGAAGGGGAGCGAAAAGTTAATTGTGTAATTCGTTCTGGAGATATACAATGGGGATTCTTCAACGTTTTTTTTCATTCGATAGCGAAGAATAAAGGAATGGGAAAAGGACTTAAATTTTTAGAATATGCAGACTTGCCGCAATGAGAGAATTGGAAACTCATTCTAGACTAGGATAGTAACAATCACTTTAAAAGTTATAACGGTTCTGTTGGAGCAGTTATTTTATATATTACCTACCTAGCCTCGAGTAATAATCAGTTAATCTTTATCTATTGCTATTACTAGGGACTATTTACTCAGAGGAAGATAGTTAAACAGAAAATACTCCACCCACAGAGGCTATTAGTGGTAATAATCCATACTTTCTCCATACCGCCACTTGGAAATGTCAAGAGTTCTTGACTGGGTTGGCGCCATAAAACTCATCAGTAGCAACCATTCCTTCATTGTCAACTAGCCATGTTACCTAATGTTCCACATACATATATATTGTATCTGTACCTATTGTATCTTTATTTATAAAGTTCACATTAGTTCCAAGACTAAAAAAGATAACCTCAGAGAACCCAACTGAAACCTCTCCCTGTGCCTCCTCAATAAACAACATCCATTCCACTTTGGAAAGTTATTTAATTTTAAGAAATTAAACAAAAAAATAAACCTCTTTACAAATCAAAAAAAATAAAAAAATTAGGTATCTGACCACAATATCAAAATTACTAATTCATAAAACTTTAATTAAACTTAATATTGAACTCATTAAATTAAATGTCACTTTCAATCTTAAAGTAATTATCACTAACTCACTATTTTTATTTGTTTTATTCTATTCAAAACCGTCAACCACAGAAGCTTCCAATATACTTGCCTGATATCGGTTTCTGCCTGTTAAAATTGGGGCTTCTATTAGTTTTTGTTTAAGAGTATTAAACGCCTTTTGATGTACTTACATCAGTCCATTCAGGGAGAAGTTTTATCTAAAAGTCTATGGAGTGGTTCGGCTATTTCAGATCTATTTTGAATAAATTTAGCATAAAAATTTATACCACGGGAAGCAATACTAATTATTGCTTCGTCTTTTTTCTTGAGTGTTTTGACACCAGACTTATCAATGCGGTAACCTAGAAATACCTACCATAGATTTAACACCAAAAATTGATTTATTATAATCAATTCTTAAATTTGCTGCATCCAATCTTAATAAAAGATCTTTCAACCTTTCATCATGTTCTGAAACAGAAGAGCCTTGTACTTTTATATTATCTAAATAAATAAAAATACCTGAAATACCTTGCAGTCTGGACTCAATAAATTTTTGGAAGACGCTTGGAGCCAGTGTCAACCCTTCTAATAGTTTTTTAACTTCGAATAACCCTGATGGAGTGCTAGGAATGAATAGTTTAACTGTATCGTCATATACCTTCAACTGTTTGTAGGCGTCTTGAAGATCTATTTGAGAAAATATCTCTCCTCCATTGAGAGTAGCAAGAGCTTCTCCTACTGTAGGCAGGGGATATTCTGAGTTCTTTACTTAAATAGTCTGAGAATATTTGGAAATTGTTTTAAAATAGATTAATACCTTGAAGTACCTTCTTCAACGTTCTGAATGCCTATAACTGATATACCAAGGGGTACAAACCAATTTCTTCCTAATAAGTTTGGTCCATCTTCATCCACGACGACTAATGGAAGTGATCCTTGAAATTGTTTGTACTTGACATCTACTTGTACAGTTCCTGGAACATATAAAGGTATTTTACCATAGGCCAACCATTTTGTATTATTCATCACCAATTCGAGATTTTCATCTGGCCAAAGTTTATTAAACGTGTTTTTATTATTTAATGTTGAATGAGCACCATTATCTACTTCAAATTCAATTATTTGAGAATTAACTTTTACATGAGTTAAGAATTCGTTGTTATTCTTACATTGTATTATGTGGAAGACATACTGATCTTTATCTTCCAAAGAATTGTTATCTAAAGAATTAACATTTTCAACTAGGTTTGTATTAATTTTTTTTAAAGAAGATTTGAAGTTATTAGTTTTGTTGTTTCTAAAAATACTTTCAATGTGACCAATTTTTAAACAATTTCTGCATTTATGATCTTTACAATAACAATCATTAGCAAAATTATTTTCTTTACCACAGCAAAAACACTTAAACGGTTGCTTGTTGGTATTAAAAATAAAGAAAACGTATGTTTTAAAAAAATATTGTCTATTTCACAAATAATTATACACAAATATACACAAATCGATAGGAGGTTTACTTTTTTATGGGAGGGGAGGGGGGGGGGGGGCGGATGACATGAAACTTTGGGGAAAACTGAATATCAAATTTGTGGCCGATTACATAACTTCCCCTATACTTCGCAAAAATGGGGTGATTATTATTAGGTTAACAATATCTCTTGGAACCATATCGTGACTTACTTATAACCACTACATTTTTACAGATCATCCCCCTCTGAGATTTTTGAATGTCATAAATATCAGCCTCAATATTCGTCCAAATTCGGCCTAAATTCAATGAGATCTAATTTAGTATATCTGACGATCTAGCTCTTAGCTGAGTTAGAGCTTTTTTTTACTAAAGGTATAAGATAGTAAGAAAAATAATAAACTGATAGTAAGAAATATCAATTGATACCTTAACTGTTCATGGCGGTTATCTCCCGGGCAACGTGAGGCAGTGCAGTTAGTACAATGTGTGATTAGAAAATGAACTTGGGTGCAGCGGGTGAGTGCATTGTGAGGGAGAGATGCAGATTGAAGAGTTGGGATTGTGTAATTGACGTACAGAGAGAATGAAATGAAAAAGTGACCAACAGGAGGGGGTCTGTCAAATTGGCTGTCTTGTTTGCAATCCATCCGTCCGTCTGTCCAGTTGAACGTTCAATTTTGCGGACTGATGCACCAAATGCAGCCAACTGTAAAATGCAAATCCCATCTCTCCGGACTGCACTTCCCCCTTATAGTTGCAGACATGCACCACAACGTGTTGACACGAAGTCCCCCCCTCCACACACGCCACACACTGTTTGCTATTATCCGCAAATATTAAACCACTAATTCCCCAAGGGGTGTGAGCCGTTACAACCTGCCTTTCCTGTCAACTGAAATGTAACTTTCCCAATTCATGAAAAATGGAAAATTTACATAACACGAGCCAGTTACCTGTCGTTCGGTAGTAACGTAGCTTTGTTTCATGTTACTTTACCTGAAACAGGACACCGGTGATACAGAGTTTCTAATCCGGTTGGGGCTTTTCTATAGAAAGCAAAAAAAAATTTGAGCATGATGTCCTTCGGCGGGATCGGTAAACAACTGTTAGCTCAAGTTAGAAGTTGATTACATGCGATGCTCGGACAAATAATAAAGATGAGCGTTCCTCGAGTGTGGCCGAACCAAGTCGAGTGTGGCCGAACCCTTCTTTCTCCATAATCTGTCAGCAACACAAAGTTTCATTTCAATATATCCATAAGATCGGAGGTTATTCGGAGTTTCATCTCTAGAGCTTCCTTCACTTCCTCCACCGCCACCAATACAGCCTCCTCCATCTCCACCGCCACCAATACAGCCTCCCTCATCTCCACCGCCACCAATACAGCCTCCCTCATCTCCACCGCCACCAATACAGCCTCCTCCATCTCCACCGCCACCAAAACAGCCTTCCACTTGAACTAACCAGACTCGCTCATCAACTAAATATGTGTTAAGGTGAACGGTTTGGTCTTATCTGTTCATTTAAATAAGTGTTCTTTTCGTTCGTTTTCCCTCCCGCACTTACCGTTAGTCAGAACATCGGAGTCTGCACTTAGATTTACACTTCACTTAACACCACGGATATGGGGTCTTCCTGGTAAATCAAAAAGCATTTCCTGGTAAAGACTCTTAAACATTTCCTCGTAGTCAGTTTCCCATCCTTCTGTTTCATTCCAAGAAAACGTTATACTTGGATTGGCAATATACTATGTGGTTAGTTATCTATCTATACGACGTAAAGTAGGGAAAGTTATGAACGAAGTTGGAAGTATATATATATATATATATATATATATATATATATATATATATATACAAGTTAACATGATAGTTCCTGAAAGGCTGAATATGTCGACACGAAATTTTACATTGGTATCCAGAACCCCATAAGGATGACAACTACTAAATTTCAGCCAAATCAGATGACAACTACTAAATTTCAGCCAAATCAGCCAAGAAAAATGGGGGGATTAGAAGTACGGACTTAACAACCCTTAATAGCTGCTTGTGTAATGTCACGAAATTTTGTATGTATCCAAAACCTCATAGAACGACACATAATAATTTTCAAAAGGGAAGGAGGGCTCAATTCAAAAACCAACAATATTTTTGAAATACTCTGGGAGACTTACATTTGACCTACCCAGTTTTGCTACGTACCTGACATCGGACAGTCTCTGGATCATCGCTTAATGTCCAGTTCAAAGGACGGCGTACTCATGGTTTTGTTACCTTTCTTATAAAAAATCTAAGAGCCCTAGGCGGTTTGAACGCGAGATCTTGAAGCCCAGGAGGCAAGCAATGAACCTCTCAGCTACCGACATCGTTCAAAAACAATTTTGCATTAACTTCCGTTGAAATGAATGTAAGACACCTATAAATTGTCAACAGAATTTGTCGATAGATTATAGAGGGAAAACAGTTATTTGAATAATACATTGGAGGTGCTTCAGAAAAAACCGAGCTAAAAATGGAAATCTACCCGAGTTACTGAACTACCCCAGGCACAGACAAGAAATGAGAGATTTGTAGACAGCTCACTGGACGTAGACTGCTTTACATTCCTCTTAGGTTTGTGCGGATTTGAGCGTGAATAGACAGGATGAATTTCGCTCCGAATTTGAGGCGAGCAGGAATGTTGACCAGCCTTGTGTCATGTCCTCCGCAATGGATGCATCAGCAATACCTCCTTGTGTTCTTCGGTTGACAAGACTTGGATAACTCTGTGCTCAAGTATCCCTTGTTTTTGTTGAACAGTGATACAGACTGTTATCCGGCTGACAAGCACGCCACCCGCTACTCGGCGATCCGTCCTCGTATTTCTACCAATTTTATTTCGAGTACTTTTCAAGTGTATTTCATGTAATAGTAATTTTTATTACAAACAGATAAATGGAGTGGAAGCAACAGGCAACAGATGTATGATAATTAAGAGGTTAGGTTAGATTTTATGATTCATGCCCGGGCTTTAACTACGAGGTCATATCACCTATTACCAGAGCGCTCTTTCATCACTCTGGTGGACATGAGCCCGACTCTACTGTGGCAGTCCTAAATTTTGCCTACCTTAAATTTTCATTCACCTAGGATAGGGGTCTTTAACGAGTACCTGACATCGTACAGGCTCGGGACCATCGCTTAACGAGCTACCGGCGCCCTCTAGAGTTTTTACTTGAAACAGTCCCAGCTCATTACGTCCATGAAGAAACTTTCTTCTCTGGTTTCGATCCCCCCAACTGAGTTGAAACCCCCCCGAGGAAGATGTTCGCCATTTCGTGCCCCTGCAACCGACTTTTTGATGGGTCTTCTTCATTTCCCCCAAGAAGAGTCCGCCTCACGGCTAATGGCCATTGATCTAAATTAAAGCCTACAAGATTATACTCATATTTGGTCCTTTCCATGTTTTCCGTACAACCGCCTAAACTAGAGATATTCCTGTACTACTACAAGGTGCACATATTCATCCTGAATGAATTTTGACATATTTATTTTTTTTTCTCTTACAAAACTATAGTTAAGAAAAAATAATATAGGACCAACATTTTACAACATAAAATTTCCTTTCGAATGAGTATATTCAGGAGTTTTTATGAGCCTGTCGAATTATATGAGCCTGTCGGTGGCGCATCTAATGACGTGCATTATATTCGGATAGTTTCGCCTCTCTCTCTTACTAATAGAAAATTCATCAACGTCTACTTCCCCTCCCCTCTCTATGGCCAGGACACAGGAGCGTTAGGACTCCTCAGTGTGGTTAGGACAGTGTCCAAGTTGAATACTATATGAAGACTGAGTGCTGTGTGTGTGTGAGTCTGGTGGGAGTCTTGGAGAGAGGTTGAGGGTCCCTGCTCACACAGAATACCAATCAGGTGGCTACCGATAGTTAGCATGCTGTAGGGTGGCTGGCAGCTATAAAATACAGACAATGTGCCTTCATGGTGGGAATCATAGAGACAGTCCAGACCGCTCTCCAAAGTTGTCCAACCTGTCGGAAAATGGATCCTAATCAAAGAGTTAATGTTAAATGCGTACAAAACTACCACTTTAACATTCAATGCGACGCCTAAATTATCAAATGAAAATTCGCGATTAGCAGTTAATATTCTTTTTAACTCCCGACGCAAAACAGGGTTTGAAGCCTTTGTCAGCTCCAAGAGGGCTGAATTGATTTCAAAGCGGTTTTTTTGTTTCAAAAGCTGATATTTGCGAGATGGTTCTTAGCCATGTTTGGTGGAAATCGGGTATGTCGTTTCCAAGATCTTCAGGTTTCATCAGAGCCTGTGTAGGTATCTCGGCCTCTATTACAGGTAGAGACTTGGAGTTTGAGCTCAAATGTTTATAAGGCCAAGCCCCCCCCCCCCCCCCCCCCCCCCCCCCCCCCCCCAACTCTTCAAGCCCCCCTCCCTTTTTAAACGTTTATTTTTTGTGTTTTTTTGTGTCGGGTTTTTTATTTTTATTTTTAATATAATACTTTATAATACATATATACGTACAGCAACTATTTTATATGTAACTCACGTTTTGCCTAGGCGAAATTTTAATGGAATAGCCAAGACATTGATTTGAAGGGATTTTGACGAAGAATGGTGTTTCTTTACTCAAAATTTGAAGGGCTTTTAGATAATACACAGGTTGTCTACCCTCAGATTTGCAGGATTGCAATAAGTAATGCAGGACTTATCATATAAATTAAAGATAATGTAAAATTTCTGGTTTTTCATAATGTTACGAAAGTAACATGGATTGAACATACGTCAAAGTTATATCTGGTGGATCCAGGACCCAATAATGACGACACATGTTGATTTTCAACGAAAGGAGGGGAGGTTGGGATTAGAGGTGGGGAGGAACTCACCCCCCCCCCCCCTCCTCCCATCCTAAGGACTACCCTAGAAAGGATAATCTGAGGATTGTATAAATATGACATCCTAACAATGCTAATTGTCACTTTTGAACCTTATAAAGTTAAATAAGTTCTTTCTGTTTATTTACTTTAGTTTGGACCAATCAGAATCTATTTTTCATCTTTACTTATGGTTGACTAACTACTTATCTGCTTGAAATGTCTCATGGCTCAATGTAGTGGCGTATCATAGAACTATACAATACTTCTGAACCCCTGGGCGCTGGGACCTGCCAGACCCTGGCGCCCGACAATCCTCTTCTTCGTCACTTATTTCTGTTTGTCTTCCGTTTCCTTCCTATTTGTGCTTTACAACCTTCCTATCGGCCTGCCGATCCCCTCGTACATTTTCCCAACCTGCCATTCAACAAGACTAATCACAAACATTTAACGATTATACGCACGTTTTATTGGTTGCCCTTCCATTATTTACTTCATATTTACATCCCTAGTTCTACTATACGAAGGGAGGGGGAACTTATCAAATCCGGGCACAAATTTAATGTTGTGCTTTCACCGGGATTAATTGTTTTCGTAAAAAAAACAGTATTTGGAGAACGTTTTTGGAATCTGTTTATGTCCTTTTTCAGGGCCGAACAGAATGCATAACGGACAATAAAATAACAAGAGAAACATACATAATAAAAAATAATAACATAATTGTATATACATAATAATCAAAGAGTTGAGTATTCCCTTCGGCCGATTTTGTGGAAAATTAATTTGTCGTCCTTATGCGGTTCTGGATATACATGTAAAATGTAGTCTCGATACAGTAATAATTGTGTTTACACACATAGACATTTTTATTTTGGAAACAATGACGGAAAACTTGAAATATCGATTAAAAACTGACATATTGCATAACTTCCCCTATACTCTGTATAATAATAATAATAATAAATTTATTTCCATTAAACCAATACATGGTAGAAGGACACGACAGAATAATTTACACAATAAGATAGCTTATAAATTAGATTTATATCTATTTGAGTCTAACACATCTATGATTAGTAATAAAACTATTAAAAAAAGTAAAATGAAATGAATAAAAACTGAATAAATAAATACACAGTCAGAATGTTAATTCGAAAATCGTTAGAAACCCGGCCGAGGCACTTAGGTCTTATATCTGGAAGGCGAAAAAACCTTGAACATGTGACGTTAAGCGATGGTCCATTTTTTAAAACTTGGAACTGGTGAGTTTCAGTTAAGTTTGAACCTGAAAGTTGCTTTAGCCAATTCCAGCATCTTTTTGTCATCCCATTTTCCGTGGACATCTCACAATTCCTTCGCTCAGTCTATCTGGCCGGAGTGTTGACCTTAATCACCCTAAGTCCTCAGCACGTAATGACATGCGCATTGAGTCCGGATTCCGAACCTTTTCAAATTAAGAACGCATCAAACTTCTTCTTTTTTTTTTCTTTTTTTCTGTAGTGTCCGGATAACGCATATGGTTACAGGTCCAGATCACGTAGCCTACATAATAGCCAGTGCTGGTAACCACTTATTGTTAATAATGAGATGAGTAGAGAGGAGCAGTGATTGAGTAGCTGTGACTGATATCGTTCCACTCCTTTCTGTATATTAGATTAGATTGAGGCACGTGATCCCCTCCCCTACACTTCCTACCTCACTTCGTCTTCTCCTTCGTCACACTGTTTCTCCATCTTCTTTTCCTGTTTTTCTCTATTTCTCTCATAACCTTCTTATGTCTTCTATCCTTGAATAAATTACCCTTTTCCAACTGAATGACCCCTAATAGAAACGGAATAGAAAAATGAAAATAAAATAAAATAACTATTGTCCTACTTGTCTAGAATGGGTGGAGGGGGGGAAGGGAAGGAGGGGGGGGGGTTCCAGTGTATAAAAGAAACAAAAAATACCTTCATGAAAAATGAAACCAATATGAAATTTTACAGAGGGCGCCAGTAGCTCAGAGGTAGCGTGCTAGCCTAATAAGCTCAAGATTGCGGGTTCGAAACCCGGCCGAGGCAGTTAGGTTTTTTATCTAGGAGCTGAAAAAACATTGAACAAGCCGTTCTTCGGAAGGGAGATGTTCCCGAGACTGTACGATGTAAAACTCCCTTAGTAGACTAGCTCTAGTTCTGGTGGCGTCTTTACTTCGTTGTCGAGTTACGTTACTGATTCTACACGAGGTTACAAGAGCTATTCTAGCAAGTGTTGTGAAAATTTGTTCTGAATTAGTGTCAACAATTTTTAAGTATTTGTGATTATATTGTAATTACACTAATATCACAAGCAGGTCAAGTATGTAAGGTTTTGCCAAAAAAATTAATTGTAACTGAATAAATCCTCGATTTGGAGACATACATACTTAATAAAACACAAAATTACACAACGTGATATTATCATATATATTGTAATAATTCTTGTATATGAGAAAATATAATTCTTTTTTTTTATTAATGCCCCACGTTGGGCGCCAATGATACATCATTTATTTTCTCTTGTTAACATTTATCTTATACAAAACACAGGGGTGACTTTCTTTTTAGTAAAGTTCTTTGGTGAGAATAAAAGGAAATAATAACAAAAATATTTGAATCACAAAGTTTCATAAGTTATAAATTTTATTTTAAATTTCTGTAAATGATTTAAAAAATAGGTTAATGGGTTAGCGAGCAAAATGATTTTTTGACCCCCCCCCCCCCCCCCCCCCCCCATTCTACACGTCACAATATATGTAAGAATTGACCAATGGGCAGGCAGCATGGCAAGGAGAAAGTGCCCCTGGAGGGTTGGAGGCAGAGTGGATCTGAGGTCCGCTCCAAAGACGAGGGACCCAGGAGGTGTATTAAAATTTGAAATTAGCCCCCCCCCCCCCCCCCCCCCCCGCTGTGGCCTCTCACGTGCTCCCTGAACCTGGTGAGGCTGTAATCTCTTTTAGAGATTGAAGATGATCTCCCTGGCCGGCCATTACCTCCCGAAGAAGACTTGATGGAACAACGGTAGCATCACGTAGCCAATGATAGAGTCAGACGGGCTATCAGCCAGTAGCTACCGCAGCACGAACCTCTGTCATAATTCACTTCCAACACGATCCAAATAGCAATCTTTAGAATTTCTCATATGGAGATGTCAATATGGAGATTACCCCAGAACAATTAACCAATTAAGTTTTCGCTCTCCCTCTAAAACCAATAGACCGTTTGGGCTAAAATGTTAACTGCAGTTAACTTACATAGGGGCCACGCCTCTAATCCCGAAAATTAATAGGTGTCGTCGTTGGGGTCGGTGGGGTTCTGAATATGCAAATAAATTTTCATGTCGATACATTAGACATAAAACATTTTTTTTTTTAAATTTTTTGAATCAGACGGTCGGAACATGAAATTCCGTTAAGAAGTCAACTTCGAATTTTTGTCCGATTACATAACTTCCCCTATACCTTGTATAGCTGGAGAAGTAACAAGAAGAAGATACCACGCTGCCTCACAATGATGGGCAACAGTTACCCTGGATTATCTGGGTGTTAAATTCTTCATAGCTAACGGATCTGAGCAGTTTGAAGTTCAAAGTTTAAGTCCGTTAATTAGGTGGTAAAGTAACCAAAGTGTACAAGTCGTAAAGTCTGACTGAACAGACCGAGCCTCAAATCTGAACACAGCTTTTCTTTAATTTATTTTTAATGAACTGGGCCAATGTAACCCATCATCAAACATTCAAATGAACTGGGCCAATGTAACCCAACATCAAACATTCAAATGAACTGGGCCAATGTAACCCACATTCAAATGAACTGGGCCAATATAACCCATCATCAAACATTCAAATGAACTGGGCCAATGTAACCCAACATCAAACATTCAAATGAACTGGCCCAACATCAAACATTCAAATGAACTGGGTCAATGTAACCGAGCAACAAACATTCAAATAATGAGAAAATCTAAGAGGAGGGGGGGGGGGGGGGGGGGGGGGGAGGGGGGCTCCCGAGGTTTAGACATTAGAGAGAGTTAGGTAAAAGAATGAGCTGCGCAGCTGATAGCGCATTTTATCACCTCGGATGTCAGCTCGTTTTCTTTTGTTCTTTTATTATTATTATGAGTTTACTTACAATCGGTAAAAATAAAATTTGATGACAATTATGTAAACAAAAAAAGGCAATTTGTATAAGGTAAGGATTGTAAAAAGAAAATGTAATATAAACAAGTAAAAATAAAAATGTACACAAAATTGTGAAGGATTTGTACAAAATAATAAATAATATATACCAACACAAAAAGTAAAATATATACAAAAGGGTTATAGTAATTTAAAAATATACAAAATAATAAATAAAGTTAACTCGAGTAGAAAACATCACGGTAGCTTGTGTGATCCCCCATACCAACTCGCTCTGACCAGCAGTGGTGGCAGACCGAGAAGGATAGAAAGAGCTGAATAGGAGTGGACTCGAGGGAGAAACTAGTCATTGCTAATGATCTAACATCTTTTGCAACAGACCAGCAAGTCAAACTGGGAAGGAGAGTGGGGTAGTCGTGGGTCTATAACTGTGACAGTGATCGTCGGGTTGCCGGCCCCCTGCGATAAGCGAATCATTTCATGTCCGCATCCTCCAATTAAAACATTGTCTGTGGCATTTTATTAACGGACAATACAGTCAAGTCCACTAAATACGAGTAAGGATGGATAGTTAAGGTTAGAAGTCAGGCCATGTTCGGTCATTATACTGTAGAGGCCGGGTACTTGACGCCTAAGTCCCACCACCATTTCTCCTAAGTCCCCACTGACCAGACTTGGAACTAAAGTTTTATTAGCCTCCTTAATACAAGCTAAGTCCTCCCTGCTAAACTCCTCTTCACTCACTTTATTAGTAGGATTTTCAACATGGACCAGACATGGCTAATCCTGGTCCATCATTACCTTTCGTACTCCAACTGCATACTGGGAGAAAACTAAATGAACTTCTCTCGAATTCTTCCTTTTCAAGAGATTAAAATAAATTCAAAGTATAGGGGAAGTTGTGTAATCGGTCAAAAATGTTGTGTTGTTTTCACCGAAACATGTTTTTCGTACCCCTAATTATAAAAATGAAAAAATAAATAATGCTGTCGGACTGTGTGCCTGTGAACACGATAACTCTCGAAGGAGTGAATGTATACACCAAATTTTATACGTGCATCCACAGAAACCCATGAGAACAACACCTATTGATTTTCAGCCAAATCCGTCAAAGTAAAAGTAGGGATACTTACGGTAGACTGTTCTAAGTATAGTTGTAGCCAATAAAAATAAGAAAAATGGTTCATTTATACTTACAGCAGACTACCCTGAAATATGGTTCTAGCCAATGTACCAACATTGCTTCATTGAAGTAATTTTTCAGAATATGTACGAGATTTCGAGCCACAAGGTCGACCTACATCTTGTAATTTCTACCTCGACTAGTTTGCGAATATCAGAAAAAGATTTATTTTTCTTTCAGCAGACTTTCCTGAAAGATAGTTCTATTGTACTAATATAAGCCCCCCAATAGGATCATCGAACCTTATAGATAAAATATAAACAATTTATACTTGATTTGTTGGTTATAAGGTTATGCCAATATACAAAAATAATTTCGGACATTTAATAAGTTCGTGATTATTACTTTAACAGTTGATGGGATTTCCATGAAATTTCATATGTAGCATCCTAATACATAAAGCCGGAGCAAACTTAGGCTAGAAGTCATTTCAAAATTTCGAAAGGGGGAATCGTCGGGGAAAAAGGGAGGCCTAACAAATTTATTTACAAAATTAAAATACTAAAGTACATAATTTAAAATGCAGAACTTATGATGCTGTGGTAGGCTAGGGGCGACCGCTGCCGACCATCTGCGACGATCAGCGGTCACTCCCAGCCCACCTTAATTTCTTGGCGGGCCGAGAGAGCTCGGGATAAATGTAGGGCGATGAGTAAATCTATGTCTGACCGATATCAAACAATCATCAGATTTGGCTGGTTTCATTTGATGCAGTGTTCTAATTTCGATCAGTACTGACCCCGTCCGTTCGCCCACAAAGCCTCTCCACAAAGCACATCCTATTATTGGACAACACTTTTTTACTTTTTTTTTTTTGTATTGCTTTTTTTTCCAAATTGGTGGAAAGGTTTAATTTCCTCGAGGGGGGGGGGGGGGGGGGGGGGGAGTGTAGGGGGGAGTCCACTTTGTGGGGATGAGGTTTTTGTGACAGGCCCACGTAGTGCCCGAGTGCAGCACTGTTTGGTGCATTTTCCACTCCAGTACACCTACAGAACTGACCAGTCAGTAGCAGGTCTGGTCGAGTGTCACTCCTGGGTGATGCACCACCCGACCTCATCGCCTCACCGCTCGCCTATCACTCACAGACACTTTCTGCTTCGCCAGGGCTCACTCTCGGTGAAAATTACCAATTAACCGGGATTTGGGCAAAATACACAAAATTATCTTCCATTTAAGCGGTATTATACATAAATCAGGCTTGAGCACATCCGGCTTAGAAAAACATTATATTGAAAGGTTTTATAATATATATTGACTTGTTGCCTTTCACAATAAATTAAAAAATGAATAAAATTTTGAATAATAAAAAAAAATTTAAGTTAATTAACTCTATAATTTTAAAAATAAAATAATCTACCATATGGTTGAGTGAAGCTCTTAAAAAAATGAAAAACATATGTTATAAATAACTCTGTAAAATTTTCAAACTACGTTACTTGCACCAATCCAAAAATCCAAAAGTCTCCCGGTGTGATTCTGAAAATTAAGATTATTAAATATTGTGTCCCGATAACGATTGGCGCTTATCTCAAAGGTGTTGATTCGCAAGGCCTATGAGTTTTGAAATGTGAATTTCATTGAGAGAGATTTTGGGGAATTAAAAAGAAATTAAAACATGGTTATGAATTTACAAAAATTGGAAAAATTTATTTATAATTTGCTGATCAGCCATTTAAAAAAAAAATATAAAGGTTACTCACGTTCATGACGCCATTGAACTAAATTAAAAATTAACATTATTTACATACAAATATTAAACAAAAAAATTTACATCCTCCATCAGTTCGCCTCTTTTCAATGTTACTTTACATTCTATTCCACTTTCCACCACTTTTTCAAGAGTTATAACTTTTAAATTAGACACCTCGGAACACAGGTTTGTCCTATACAAAGACTGGAGGACAACTGCCTTACACCTTCGAAATGGTAGCTTGATATTGTCTTTCCGTCGCTGTTTTGTTTTCTTGAACTTGATAATTTTCAACTTTACAAAGTTTTTTTGCGTCTTCTTCCTTCGTTTCTTTTTCTTCTTTCTTATTAAATATTCTTTTAATTTTCTGCGGTTTTGATTTTCAATTGGACTCCTACTTTTTTCAAAAACAGTATTCAAACTTCGGTGAAATACACTTTCGGATCATTCTACAGCCTTGGATTGGATCCGTCCTCTATGATTGGATCATTTTTGGAACAGGCTTCCTTTTCAAAATTTTGAGCTGGCTTTTCTTTCTGATGTGGGCAGTTTTTCTCTTCTTTTTCTTCTTTAATCTTTTCTTAATAATTAACTGTCTTTTCCTAAAAATTTTCACAACTTTCTACCGACTCGTTTTTTAATTATTGACCTTTTCTTAATTTTGCTTATATTTTCCTGAAATTTTCTTCATTCTTCTTCTTTTAGCTGTTTCATTTTGTTTCTGGGTGCTAAATTAATCCCTTCTGAAAATTTAGTTTCCTTTTGAAGTCGGTGGATCTTGTAATTATTATTTAAAATATTTGTTGATAACTGTAAGGTTAGGCCTACAGCCACCTTTTCTTCCTTTTGAAGTTATTCCTCCTTTCTTCTTAAACTTGTTTTGTTCTTCAGATTTCCATTTTCTTTTCTTCTTTCTTAATTTTCTTTCTTCTTTTACTTTGATTTCGTCTTCTAAATTCGGTTTAATAAAAAAAATATATCGTGGCTAATAAATCCGTTGCCTTGGCAACGGGCTTGTTTATATTACATTGCCTTCTCCTATTTTTTTCTGGAACGAAAATTGTGTTTCTAGAATCACAATTTTTGTTCCAAAGGTTCCCTCTTCATCTGTTTTATCCTGGTCCTTTTTTCGCCTTCATCCACTCCTGTCGTCCTCCAATTGGTCGTCGTGAACCGGCACTTTTGGGTGTCTCTACGCTCACAAACCACCTCAACAAAAATTCATCTCGCACCTGTCACTTCACTTCATTCCCCACTGTCATTTACAACAAATTTACATTAAACAAAAAAAAATTCTTTACACACTAATTATAAACTGAGCTCAGTCCTTTACAATTTGGACGAGCGGAAGACAAATAAAATTGTCTTTTAAATTTCCATATATAAAAAAATATTGAACATATTATTACCTAAATGCAAACTTTACTGTTATTAATATCCTTTGGACATATGTCCCAAAACAAACCAAATTTATATTTAATTATAATATTGCCGCTTCACCACTTAATATCTTTTCTTACTTTCCATCTTTCTTTCTATCTTAATCTCAAAAAAAAAAATTTATATTCTACTTCAAATCATAAATAAAAAAATAATAATTGGGTTGCTTTTCTAAATTCAGTTCCTCATTCCTCATCATCATTTTCTAAATATTTCTTCACATATCTTTGGTTCAATTAAAATTCAACTTCCTATGTCAACTTCTCAAGTTACAAAATTCCCCCCTACAAAGTATAAATATTCCTTATCCCATTATTTCGACGTTACCTAGGCCTTCGCCCATTCCCTAACTCCTCCTATAGCTCAAAAAAAAAAAAAAACTTCAACTTCTTAATCTCAACAAAAAAATCCCTAATTACTTCTTATATCATCGTAGATTATAATCCTCATATATCGTCGCAGAAAATGTGGATCCTCCCTTCCTTGGGTAGGCTATCTCACAAAAAAATAAATATCTAGCTATCTATTCTCTAATAGCTCCAACTTCCAAATAACTTCCTCAATATCTAAGTTTTCAGTAACGTCTTGTAAGTCTCAAAGAAAAAATTATCCCCATGTATTCTTATTATTTTATTATTAATTATATTACATCCCCTTTTCTTAAACAAAACATATCTAGATGAAACTATTTATAAAATTCTTAATTCTTCTCGCGAATAATCCTATCCCTTCACTCTCTTTACCCAAAAAAAAAAAACTAAAAAATACTTGCCAGCAAATCTACTAATCATCCACTTCCTACGGTCTTACATATATGTATAATAAAGATAAATGTACTGATGTATGAAACCAACTTATGGGTCAATGCCAATGCATAAATAATAGTGGTATATTAAAAAAAAATAAGCTGCACAAATCCGCTTATGGGAAAATGCATAAATAATAATGGTAGGTATGTGTGTTAATAGGCTGCACACATAAAAAATATATACATACTGTCTTCCCCCCTTTTTCGCGATCATTCACTCACAAATTCTTTCATACCAGCATACATTCTTCTAATCCTAAATTAACATTTCTACACTATATACAAATAAAATCATAAAAAAATGCAAAATAATACAAAATCCCCTCCTGTGTATTGTGTAAGTTGAGTAATGTAAAATGATTTCGTTTCTTAATGTTGTGTTGTCCGTACGGTGTAACATAAATGTATCAAATAAATCATAAATCCCCGTAATAATGTATGTTTTATGTGTATTAGCTTTGTCTAAATGTTTCTGAGATGGCTAGGTTCGATTCCCATAGGATCAGCTAAAAATCCTTCTCTGACCCCCAGTTGGACCGTTCCTTCCAGATACTGACCCCCAATGCCAAAAAGAGGAGGCAATCTGCACTCCCTCTCTCCGACACCAAGCGACAGCTCCGTCGGGAACCAGTCCTGTGACTCGACATACAGGAAGCGCGTCAAGCTTCGGAGAGACCGGGCTAGTTCTCTGTCTACTGTTTCTAGGCTGGGCAAGTGCAGACGCCAAATACTGCAAGAGAACAAATTGTCTCCGCTTGCTTATTAGCAGGGGATCAATTAGTCTCCGCTTGCTTATTTACTACAAAAAAAAACGACTAATCTACTTCATTTATTCCTACTTCTTTCATTCTCGGTTACTAAATAAACTAAACTCACCAAAAAAATTTTCTAATAAAAAAAATTATCTAAACTAACCATGAATCCTTTGGATGGATCCGGTTTGAATTAGTGATCTGAGTCATCTATTCCATACTTCAGTTCGATCTAACTATCGACCCGGCTTGATCGATTCAACGAATGAATGAACTCCCGTTTCGAACGCAACATCTGAGTTCACTTAAACAATTACAACTAGTCAATAAACAAGGTTATAATACTTCCTAAATATCTTAATACCTCTACTATCAACGTATACTCTACTATAGACCTATTGTTACACCATTTAACAATCAAAAGTATTTATGACTCAAATTTCATTGCATTTATAAAATATACATATATTCATTTACTCCTTTATATCAATTCATTTATTCTAAATTTCATTCATCCATAGTTTTGTCAGTGTCTATAGTTTTATTCAGTTTGTCTGTCTGTCAGTCTATAACTCATTCGAGTTTCAAAAATAGTTACTTACTGTAAGTTCGGCTGATGCAATTAAATAATTACAGAGCCTTAAACTAATTGCATATATTTTTTTCTTAATACCTCGCCGTATAATGTCTTCAAATATCTTCCCCCCTACACTAAATAAAATTCTGCGTAGTCTGTCTGTCATTGTTTCCTCATCTTGTTCATTTCCCCTAATTTTACAAGTTATCTGTTCGGTTTGTCTGTATTTTATCCTCGAAATTTCTTTGAACCCGTCAGCTGTCCTATTTAATATCTCTGTCGAGTCCACTCTCCATCCATACAGCAAAACATCCACACTCTCATATTTTCTTACTTCTACATTAATTTGCTCCAAATGATACTTCATTGTGATCTCTCCCTTGGAAAGAAATTTTCTGACCAATATTTTCCTACTTTGAAACTTACTTTTCACTACTAAATCTGTACCTTTATTTTCTAAACTATTTCTATAACTAATTTCCGAAGCTATCTTAATTTCATTTATCTCAATTAAGTTGCTTATAACCTTGTCTCCCTCTACTGAAATTTTTAAGTTTGTTTCTTTTTCTACTTCTACAGTTTGAACGTTTCCCTCTTTGCTCTTGTTTTCAATATTTTCTACATTTTTTTGATCTTCTATATTCTCTATACTATTATCACATCTTTCGTTTACATTCAGATTCCTTTCGGAATTGCCTATGCTCCTACTTGAATTTTCCCTCACATTTTCTATGTCTTTTCTACTTTCGTTAATCATCCTACTTAATATTTGATTCTGTTCGTCAATCTTACTACTTAAATTTGTCTCTATGTTTCTTAATTTGTTCCCCATATCCCTATTAAGATTCCCCATATCCCCTCTTAAATTTGTCAATTTTGTGTTCATGTCTGTTTTTTGTTCGTCCATCTTGCTACTTAAATTTGCTAACTGCTGGGTCATTAATTCTATGAATCTATCCATCTTGTCTGGTTTCTCTTCTATTTTCTCTGTTATCTCTATCTCTATCTCTTTTTCCTCCTCAACAGTCGCAACTATGTCTTTATCTACCCCCTCCATTTCTCCCTCAAAACTATCTGTATCAGCTCGCGAATCATCCGATCCTACTGTGCTATTTTGTTCGGCCTCTACTTCCAACATTCTCTTACTCTCGCCTCTCGTGGTTGGCATTTTAATAATTAAATATAACTCAAAAAAAAATTATTATTAAAAAAAATATTGCAGCGGCAAAAAAAAAATTAGGTTCAATATTATTATTTATATGTAATAAAAATTCATATAATATATTCCCCACTCTCCCAACGAAACTCATATCTCCCCATGGCCTTATTCTTCCTGATTTTAAATAAATGCATCTTTTAGGCATATTTACTCTTTATTAAAAAAAATATTTCGGTGACTCTATGCGAGTTATTTATTGGTCAAAGAATGCAAAAATAAAAAAAACAAGAAATTATCCTCACAAGGAGATGCCATAATGAAAGGTTTTATAATATATATTGACTTGTTGCCTTTCACAATAAATTAAAAAATGAATAAAATTTTGAATAATAAAAAAAAATTTAAGTTAATTAACTCTATAATTTTAAAAATAAAATAATCTACCATATGGTTGAGTGAAGCTCTTAAAAAAATGAAAAACATATGTTATAAATAACTCTGTAAAATTTTCAAACTACGTTACTTGCACCAATCCAAAAATCCAAAAGTCTCCCGGTGTGATTCTGAAAATTAAGATTATTAAATATTGTGTCCCGATAACGATTGGCGCTTATCTCAAAGGTGTTGATTCGCAAGGCCTATGAGTTTTGAAATGTGAATTTCATTGAGAGAGATTTTGGGGAATTAAAAAGAAATTAAAACATGGTTATGAATTTACAAAAATTGGAAAAATTTATTTATAATTTGCTGATCAGCCATTTAAAAAAAAAATATAAAGGTTACTCACGTTCATGACGCCATTGAACTAAATTAAAAATTAACATTATTTACATACAAATATTAAACAAAAAAATTTACATCCTCCATCAGTTCGCCTCTTTTCAATGTTACTTTACATTCTATTCCACTTTCCACCACTTTTTCAAGAGTTATAACTTTTAAATTAGACACCTCGGAACACAGGTTTGTCCTATACAAAGACTGGAGGACAACTGCCTTACACCTTCGAAATGGTAGCTTGATATTGTCTTTCCGTCGCTGTTTTGTTTTCTTGAACTTGATAATTTTCAACTTTACAAAGTTTTTTTGCGTCTTCTTCCTTCGTTTCTTTTTCTTCTTTCTTATTAAATATTCTTTTAATTTTCTGCGGTTTTGATTTTCAATTGGACTCCTACTTTTTTCAAAAACAGTATTCAAACTTCGGTGAAATACACTTTCGGATCATTCTACAGCCTTGGATTGGATCCGTCCTCTATGATTGGATCATTTTTGGAACAGGCTTCCTTTTCAAAATTTTGAGCTGGCTTTTCTTTCTGATGTGGGCAGTTTTTCTCTTCTTTTTCTTCTTTAATCTTTTCTTAATAATTAACTGTCTTTTCCTAAAAATTTTCACAACTTTCTACCGACTCGTTTTTTAATTATTGACCTTTTCTTAATTTTGCTTATATTTTCCTGAAATTTTCTTCATTCTTCTTCTTTTAGCTGTTTCATTTTGTTTCTGGGTGCTAAATTAATCCCTTCTGAAAATTTAGTTTCCTTTTGAAGTCGGTGGATCTTGTAATTATTATTTAAAATATTTGTTGATAACTGTAAGGTTAGGCCTACAGCCACCTTTTCTTCCTTTTGAAGTTATTCCTCCTTTCTTCTTAAACTTGTTTTGTTCTTCAGATTTCCATTTTCTTTTCTTCTTTCTTAATTTTCTTTCTTCTTTTACTTTGATTTCGTCTTCTAAATTCGGTTTAATAAAAAAAATATATCGTGGCTAATAAATCCGTTGCCTTGGCAACGGGCTTGTTTATATTACAATATAGAGTAATGTGCGCCATAGAACGTTGATCAATGTTCGTTATTAGCCGAGATAGGTCGTCCTTATGGGGTTTTGAATTCACATATGAAATTTTGTGTCGTTACATTTATTTTAACGAGAGTTACCATGTTCAGAGACGGACAGGCAGACATTAATTTTCATATTTGGAATCTAGAGGTCGGAAAACATGAAATTCCGTTGAAAATTCCGCATCGAATTTTTTCCCGATTACATAACTTCCCCTATACTTCTTGTAGCTGAGGAAGAAAAACTGTAATAGCTATCGATGTAACGAATATATTAACACGAAATTTAGTTTGAGGATTCAGAAGACACCTATTTAATTTCAAACAAATCGGTAGATAGGTTTCTGAGGGAGAGTGAAAACTTATTTGATTAATTCGCGCTGTGCAATTACAATGCCATGATTGACCGACAACTTTTTTCTTCTTATTTTTTTCCGAACAATTATCCCTTACACAAAAATGATGATCTCTCGTTTGAATATAAAGAAAAAGGAACAGAAAAATTGGAATTTTAATAACCTGCCGATTGGGGCTGTGGATCATAAAGCGGATTTTGGTTGGAAGTTCACCGACGCGGAAAAACCTTAGGGAGGGCTCCGGGAAAAAGAATTGTCCAATAAAGAGCAGAACAGGGGCAGGTTTTCTAATTAATGCCGAGGACAATGGGACGAATTTTCCAGACGGCCGACTTGGAGGGTCTCCAACAGCCTCAGAGACTGCAGAATGTCCCGTCCTCAGTGAACATTCACTTTAGAATTTCCATCCTTGGTCCACATTTCTCCAGCATGGAGGCTCATTACGGCCAATGAGCGACCCTCTTTTAATTAGGCCGGGGGCACCCTTAAACATTTCCTTCCTTGGCTCATTTTTGTCAAAGCTTTTCCGCTTTTCCAACCCCAGTCCTAATATCCTTTAATTCTTTTCAACTCAATGTCTCTCGTTATCTTTTTTTTTTTATTTTTATTTTTTTGCTGAATAAGTATTTTCTTTATAAAATATTTTAATAAACTTTAATTGGTTGAACAATAATTATAATTAATTAAAAATTGATTTAGTTTTAAACTGAAAAAAAAGTACAGCTCAAATAATTGGAATAAAGTAAGTTTTTGCTCTCGCTCTATATTCTTACACTTTGATGTTTTACTTAACCCACATATACTTACGTGTTGCGAGTGCATTCCGTGTCCACACAATCCTTCTTGCATCCCCAACACATGGAAGACTAAACTCATTTTTATATAACTTAGTATTTAAGTTGGGTTTGGCTTGAAGATGGCTCCATTTTAAAGGATGCGAAATAGGTTACCTAATTAAGGATAACAATCTGCTCGAAAAAATACAAATCATGATAATTTCCGAAAAAAATAGTAAATTTTAAGTAACAAAATATTTGTTTTTATACCAACATATATAAGCTATTTTTCCATCTTAGTCGTTTGATTCATAAGGATTGTAATTCAAAGGGACTTAGCCTGAAGTATTAAGTTGGATCCTAATAAAGTTCGGGGACGTTGTTACTTCAGATAAATGGGCTTAAATAAATGGGAGCAGTAAATAAAGAGGAGTGATTGGACAAAGAGGATTATGTATCAGTAACTGGCAATATATACCAGAGTGAGTATCGAGGTCGGATCCTGACAACAGCCGATAGATCCCTGGATTAGAGCTCAAATGTCTGCCCATGTTCTAGAACAGACCTCACTCAGTACACTGGCTAGAGGTCACACATGGCGCAAAAAATGTCTGCCCATGTTCTCGAACAGACCTCCCTCAGTACACTGTCTAGAGGTCACACTTGGCGCAAAAAATGTCTGCCCATGTTCTCGAACAGACCTCCCTCAGTACACTGTCTAGAGGTCACACTTGGCGCAAAAAATGTCTGCCCATGTTCTCGAACAGACCTCCCTCAGTACACTGGCTAGAGGTCACACATGGCGCAAAAAATGTCTGCCCATGTTCTCGAACAGACCTCCCTCAGTACACTGTCTAGAGGTCACACTTGGCGCAAAAAATGTCTGCCCATGTTCTCGAACAGACCTCCCTCAGTACACTGGCTAGAGGTCACACTAGGCGCAAAAAATGTCTGCCCATGTTCTCGAACCGACCTCCCTCAGTACACTGGCTAGAGGTCACACTTGGCGCAAAAAATTTCTTCCTTGAATCACCTCTGATGTACTTCCCCACAACGAATTAATCAATTAACTTTTTGCACTCCCTTCAAAGCCAATCGACCGTTTTGGACAAATAGGGACATTTGAACCCTCATACTAAATTATCGTCGATAAATTCATTACATTGGCAGTTATTAGGGTTTTAGTCTCGAGCAATCCTCTGAGATATTCGAGAGAAAGGTTCTGCGGAGGATCCTAGGTCCGGTCCAGAAGAACGACATGTTCAGGATTAAAAATAATGCCGAGGTCGCTGCGGAGTTTGGAGAGCCCAAGGTCACAGACGTGATAAGACTGGCGAGGCTTCGATGGGCAGGCCATGTGCAGAGGATGCAGCAGGCTGAAACCTCACGAAGACTGATGCTAGTGATCCCGGAAGGGAACGGGAAAGATACAGGAAGAGATGGATGGACGTAAGGAACATTCGGCTGTAAAACTGGAGAACGCTGGCGCTGGACAGGAATCTTTGGGGGAAGTCTCTGGAAGAGGTCAAGGTTCCCATGGAGCTGTAGCGCCGAAGATGTAATCCTCTGATCCCTCCTTCCTGAAACCAATAGCAACCATTTTCAACCAAATCAGCCAAAGGCAATGGAAAAGATGATTGACGGGGAGGGGAGATTACTACGAGGTCATATCGCCTACTACCAAAGTCCTCTTTCGTCGCTCTGGTGGACATGAACTACGATACTTTCACGAGTACCTGACATCGCACAAGCTCGGGACCATCGCTTAACGTCCAATCCGAAGGACGGCTCGCTCAAGGTTTTTCCATTTCCCAGATAAATAACCTCTGTCGGGTTTACGAAGAATCAATATATCCCTGTCTAAATCAACTATTGATTCTTAGCCAAAACGATTTAGAGGGAGAGCACAATGAATTAATTCGTTCAGGGGATGTACGTGATTTTACCAAGTGTTATATTCAACTAGATTTAAAAAAAAAAAATGGTCCGGATATCTGAGCCCGGATAATCGGCGGTTTACTGTAGCTGTCCCATAAATCAGAGGATTGTTAAAGTAACCTAAATGTTTATAGCCTTAGTTTTGGACCTTTAGTTTACATAAGAGGAATATTTAGATTTTCCTCATCCTTTTGATAATTTTTTCAAGTTTATGGCCTATAAATGTCCACATTAAATGTTATCCCCTTCAATTTAATGACCCCAACTCTAGAGCCAGAAGATGTCTTCTGTCCTTCACATCATATACCTCTTTTTTCTTTATTTATAATTATATATTTAGGGTTTGGTGGGTCGAAGGCCGTAAATGTAACCCTAATACGAGTGTGACGACTTCCAAATCGGCCTCAAACCTTGCTCAGCTTACCGGCCTCAAAAGTTCCTGACCTTACCATGAAAGAAAGTTTACACATGAAATTTCTTCGCATTATATTAATTACAACCAGGGATTTACAATAGAGACACTCAATGCATTTGCCCTGAACGGCATGAATTAGGGGCGGCAAAATTTCATTTTTTTTTAAATATACATTTCACTGGATTTTTACACTAAATTTCATTTTTTGAAGAGACTTCTCATCCAATACAGATATCCCATAATAATTGTTTTAATATATTAATAACAATATTTAAGAGTTATTTATTATGACTCATGTCCGGGCTTTAACTAAGAGGTCATATCGCCTACTACCAGAGCGCTCTTTCGACAGTCTGGTGGACATGAGCCCGACTCTACTATGGTCTACTATCAATATATATATATATTGATTCTAAATTTTGCCTAGCCTAAATTTTTATTCATCTAGGGTCTTTAACGAGTATGTGAGATCGAACAGGCTCGGGGCCATCGCTTGACGTCCGATATGAAGGACGGCGTGCTTAAGTTTATCTTACCTCCCAGATAAAATAAACTAAAGAGCCTCGGTCGGGATTCGAACCCGCGATATTGTGTTCAGTACGCATAACACTGAGCTACCGGCGCCCTTCAATATTTAAAATTAAATTTAAAAAAAATTTCTATCTAAATAAAAATATGTATTTCTCTTTCCTTAAGTGGGCGGCAGAATATTTGTGTGCCTCTGGGCGCAACGAAGTGTAAGTTCGACACTGATTAAAAATGCAGTTATTATAGTTTTTGTGTTAAGCCCCGCATAATCATCTTCTTCTTTTCGGCAGATGTAAATTAATAAGTGTCATTCTTATGGTCATTCTTATACACATATAAAATTTCGTACTGATACATTCATTCTATCGGGAGTTACCGTTATCAGACACACACAGACACAGGTCGGAAAACATGAAATTCCTGTGAAAACTCAACTTAGAATTTCTGTTGGATTACATAACTTCCCCTATACCTGGGAGAGTGAATTAGACAATCTACATCCCCACTCTCTTTCTCTCTCTCTGTAAATTCTTTTCCGCTTTATATTTAAATATAATAGTATTTTGTGTCGAGATTTGTCCTATGGCAGATATTAGAGTTTATGAGCCCCCCCCCCCCCCCCCCCCCCTCCCGCCCCCGCACTATTCTCTACCTTCTGTTTGGTCAATTTCACTGAAAATCGATAAATGTCGTCCTTACAGGTTTCCGCATTCAAATATATAATTTGTATCGATATATACCTATATAATATATTTATCGATATATTTTTATTTTTTTTATTTTTTTAAAATTATTTATGGATTTAAGGAAAACATAAATTTGAAGTGATAAAACACAACATCGATTTTCTGACCGATTGCATAACTTCCCCTATACTTCATATGGCTGGGAAGGCAAGTACATACTTAAAAAAAGTTAAAAATGAAAATGAAAGGACTAAGAATGGTTTGTGTGTATAATAGTAATAAGGGTCTTTACATGGGATAATAAATATACAATAGGATGGAGGGGGAGCCCGGTCGACGACCTTCCCCTCCAGGTGCAGTCAGGGGGGGTGCATGTGCAACGTGACGTCACCTCTCCTCCAAGGGCACACGACACCAGGGAGGTGGGGGAGAGGCTTGTGTCATCACATGGCCCACTAGACCCCCTCGCTTCGTGCAAGGGAGGCTCTAGTGGTGGGGGAGAGGCTTGTGTCATCACATGGCCCACTAGACCCCCTCGCTTCGTGCAAGGGAGGCTCTAGAGGTGGGGGAGAGGCTTGTGTCATCACATGGCCCACTAGACCCCCTCGCTTCGTGCAAGGGAGGCTCTAGAGGTGGGGGAGAGGCTTGTGTCATCACATGGCCCACTAGACCCCCTCGCTTCGTGCAAGGGAGGCTCTAGAGGTGGGGGAGAGGCTTGTGTCATCACATGGCCCACTAGACCCCCTCGCTTCGTGCAAGGGAGGCTCTAGTGGTGGGGGAGAGGCTTGTGTCATCACATGGCCCACTAGACCCCCTCGCTTCGTGCAAGGGAGGCTCTAGAGGTGGGGGAGAGGCTTGTGTCATCACATGGCCCACTAGACCCCCTCGCTTCGTGCAAGGGAGGCTCTAGAGGTGGGGGAGAGGCTTGTGTCATCACATGGCCCACTAGACCCCCTCGCTTCGTGCAAGGGAGGCTCTAGAGGTGGGGGAGAGGCTTGTGTCATCACATGGCCCACTAGACCCCCTCGCTTCGTGCAAGGGAGGCTCTAGTGGTGGGGGAGAGGCTTGTGTCATCACATGGCCCACTAGACCCCCTCGCTTCGTGCAAGGGAGGCTCTAGAGGTGGGGGAGAGGCTTGTGTCATCACATGGCCCACTAGACCCCCTCGCTTCGTGCAAGGGAGGCTCTAGAGGTGGGGGAGAGGCTTGTGTCATCACATGGCCCACTAGACCCCCTCGCTTCGTGCAAGGGAGGCTCTAGAGGTGGGGGAGAGGCTTGTGTCATCACATGGCCCACTAGACCCCCTCGCTTCGTGCAAGGGAGGCTCTAGTGGTGGGGGAGAGGCTTGTGTCATCACATGGCCCACTAGACCCCCTCGCTTCGTGCAAGGGAGGCTCTAGAGGTGGGGGAGAGGCTTGTGTCATCACATGGCCCACTAGACCCCCTCGCTTCGTGCAAGGGAGGCTCTAGTTGTGTCTTCACTAATCATTAACTATTAATTATTATTATAAACAATAGTTATACTTTAAAAACTTATTAATTTAATTAGTTTCTAAGATATACTGATGATTCTTATTTGAAATGCCCCCCCCCCCCAAGTATCTTACTCAACTGAATTCTAGAACAGCTTCTGGTCTGGTATCCCAGGCTACTCTAGGTATGGTGATACCAGTAATCTAAGATTTTTCCGGCCTTATCCCCGGGTAAATGACAATTTTCAATATTCCTTTTTTCAAAAACTTCCTCCATACATAATTACGATATAATTAGTATTGACAGGGATTAGCAACCTTTTTGCAATTGCATCTCATATTCAATGCAGTATCTGCATCCCCGCAATGCTATTTTTCATTAATTCAATCGTAATTCTGTAAACTTACAAGTTTTTGCGTTAAACCCGCCTTTTTCCTTTGGTCGACTTGGCTGAAAAACAATAGGTTCTGAATTTACATATCGCCGGCCTAAACGTGATACCTCATAAGCGACATTTTTCCGAAAATCGTTTTTTTTTACCAAAAAAAAAAATCTATTGACTTAGTGGGACCTCTTGTACGACATAAAACGAAAAAACCATGAAATACGGTTTGAAGAACCATACCTTGCAAAAGAAATGGAAACGAAATTCTGGTGAAACCTCGTATCTCCGTCAGTAAGTACGTTAATTCTTTACTTGGATTTGCAAACTAGCTTAAAAACAATTCATGGCATTTATATACATCTCACAGTGGTAAGCGTGCTTGACTTCTGAGCTCAAGGTCGTGGGTTCGTAGCCCGACCGAGGCCCTTAGTTTATTTTATCTGGGAGGTAAAATAAACTTAAGCACGCCGTCCTTCGGATGGGACGTTAAGCGATGGTCCCGAGCCTGTACGATGTCAGGTACTCGTTAAAGACCCCTACCCTAGATGAATAAAAATTTAGGGTAGGCAAAATTTAGGACTCCCACAGTAGAGTCGGGCTCATGTCCACCAGAGTGACGAAAGAGCGCTCTGGTAGTAGGCGATATGACCTCGTAGTTAAAGCCCGGGCATGAGTCATAAAACCTAACCTAACCATATACATCTCACTTAATACAAATGTCAAATAAATTTAGGTTTCCCTTAAAAAATATTTTGCTAATCAGTTTTTGTCTCTCCTGTAAAGTTGGCTTTTTGCACATATGAGGTATCACGTTTAGACCGACGATATATACTATTTCGTGTCGATACATTCATTCTATCGGGAGTTTACACAAGACACACTCAGACAGACCAAAAATTATTTTTTCATTTTTGGAATCAGGTGGTCGAAAATCGTGATATTCCTTCGAAAACTCAACATCGATTTTCTGACCTATTTCATAACTCCCCCCCCCCCCCCCCCCCCCTCCCCATACTTCGCATATTTGAAATAGTAAATTATCGGCACAAAAATACCAAAACAAAAATATCTAAATTATTGATATAACAGATATCGATAGGCATTTAAGCCCTAAGAAGAACTGAATTTCAGCCGAATCGGCCAAAGAGAATGATAATAATAAATGGGGACTAACTCCAGAATCCCACTGGCTGAATGTATTGAATACAAACAAACATTCGAGCTGGTTATTTACTGATATTTATTTTTACTGCAGTAATGGGTAATGAAATTTTGAGAGTCGTTAAAGAAAGTTGCTAACCACTACGCCAAGAGGGAGGTCTCGTGATAATGACCTCCAGAAGCGGCTGGGCGGTGCGGTGGTGGGGAGGACCGGTTGTCACTGCGTCCCCAATAGTCCACACGGCGTCACCTCCCACCCACCTCCACAGGCTAGCCAACAACTCGTACTTACCCAGATCCCATTATTTGTAAGTGTCCGCTCTCCATATAAAGGACCCTTCTTCTTTACCTCATCTCGCTGAAAACCAATAGATGTCTTGTTTAAGCACTTCTCACTTCTCACTTCACATAAGACATCCAGAATCCTAAAAGGGCAACACTTATTGATATTAATAAAGAGTACGAAAATGTGGTGCATTTAAAATAATTCGAGGTGTGGTGGTTCATTGCCGATGATCCGGAATTTTTTTTTTGTTTTGTTAATTAGGTATTAGTTATTATGATTCATGCCTGAGCTTTAATTATGATGTCATATTGCCTACTACCAGAGCGCTCTTTTGTCGCTCTGGTGGACATGAGCCCGACTCTAGTATGGGAATCCTAAATTTTGTGTACCCAAATTTATTCACTTTGGGTAGGGGGTGTTTAACGAGTAGCTGATATCGCATAGGCTCGGAACCCGCCTAGCAACCCATCCGAAAGACAGAGTGCGCTAGGTATTTTCACCTCTTATCGGGCCATCGGATGGGACATTAAGTGGTGATCCCGAGCCTATATAGTGTCAGGTTCTCGTTAGAAGACCTCTTAACCTAGGTGAATCAAAATTTAGGGTAGACAAAATGTAGGACTCCCACAGTAGAGTCGGACTCATGTCCACCAGAGTGACGAAAGAGCGCTCTGGTAGTTTGGGAAATGACCTTGTAGTTAAAGCCCGGGCATGAGACCAAATAACTAACATCATTTTTCAATTGCATTTCACTGATAAATAGAAAATTACCTTTTTTTTTATTTCGCATGTACTTCTGAATCCACATACGAAATTTCATCTCGATATATTTATCACATTTCCAGTTATATAAATTACTAGCAGGTAAGTTGACGTTTCCGTGCTAGTACCCTGCCTCCTCGGCTTCACGCGCGAAGTCCAGACAAAGAGAAAAAGGATTATTAGGATACTACATGTGAAAGTCTGGTCACTAAACAGAAAATGGAACCCTATTAACTTTGAAATGCCATAGAGCTTAAAAAAAGTTCTGCTACATTTGCTCCAATGCGGTGAGTCGTCGCGTTTCATAGAGAATTGTATGCTCTTCAATTTTGAAAACACAATTTTTTATAACCTCTTTGGTTTTTTATCTGGAAGGTGAGAAAACCTTGAGCACGCCATCCTTCGGATGAGAGATTAAGCGATGTCAGCTGAGCCTGTCCGATGTCAGGTACTCGTTAAAGACCCCTATCGTAGGTGAATAAAAATGTATAGGCAACATTTAGGACTCCCACAGTAGAGTCGGGCTCATGTCCACCAGAGCGCTCTGGTATTAACAATAATATTTATTTCCGTTAAACCACAAGGTAATAGGATGCGTTATAAGAATGTTTACATTAAGAAAGAGTCTGACACACCTGGATTAGTGAACAACACTACTAAAAAATAAAATGAAATAAATAAATAAATAAATACTTGAAAATATGAGTAGACAAATTAAGTATATAATTAATACAGCAGATAAATTGTAGGTAGTTGGCGATATGACCTTGTAATTAAAACCCGGGTATGAGTCATAATAACTTTTTTTTTTGTGAACGATAGATTAGAGTTTAACGAACAAATGAAAACAAAATGCAATATTCCTTCATTTTGATGACGCAGTTTTGAAGATATTCAAGATTCACTTTCAAAACGTACCCACTGAAATGTTCATAAAGAGTCATTTTTTGGCTTGGGTCTACTTGGTGCCAAATGCCAGGTGCTATGTGCCATGTGGCCCCCACTAATGGAAGTGCTAAGTGCTCACCTCAAGGTGTTAGGTCTTGGTTTATGAGTAC